>PVIH01009878.1:0-79265 GCA_004025045.1 Sigmodon hispidus | reverse complement strand
GACAGTAGAAGTTGGTAGAAACTGAAGTCTGCAGGAGAGGACTTATGCATTGCTACAACTTATTTCTTTCATAGATTCCCCAATAACTTAATTTCATTCTTCTGTGATACTATATAGAAGGCAAATGGATTTTTTTCCAAAGGATTGCATGGTCATGTGTTCTAAAATAGCATAGAAGTGTTCCCAGAAGCACATGGGGCCATAGATTCAAGAATCTGGTAACTTGAAACCAACAGGAGGTTTCTAGAAGCCAAGGATCTGAGAGGTATATGAAATTATCAGGTCATGGTTGGTGCCAGCAATAGGGAGACCAAGGACTTGGGCTCAGGTAGCATCAGCAGAAATAACTTCCCAGTGTCCAAGTAGATCCTGAACACAAATCTCCAATCATCACCATGCCAAGAATTGAGGACACAGCAGAGAAAAGCCACTTGGCACCAGATAGATACTTGAGTCTGACCACAAGAGCAATTCTTATGTGTATTCATCCATATGAGACCACAGAAAGATAGTGTCCTGGTCCATTTGGTTATTATAACAGAATATTCAAATATGGGTAAAACTTCTGTTTTATATTTATTATTATTATTATTATTATTATTATTATTATTATTATTATTGTGAGGATGCATATATGAGACACAGCAGATGTGTGGAAGTCAGAGGCCTACGTTTAAGAGTCAATTCTCATCCACTGTCCTGGGATATGGAAAATGAACACATCACCAGCTTGTTGGCAACTACTTTTTAAGCACTGTTCATTCTCAACTGTTCTAGTAATTTCTCTAGTAAAAATAAAATAAAATAAAGAGTTTTGGGAGTTGTAGAGATGGCTCCGTAGTTAATAGCATTTATTGCTCTTCTAGAGGACCAAATTTCAACTCCCAGCACCCATGTCAGATGGCTCACAGACAGCTGTAACTCCAGTCCTAGGGAGCTGAGAAAAAAAAAAAAAAAAAGAAAACAAACATTAATAAGTAATATTTTGGGGAAATTGGACAAAGATTTCTTTCTTTTACTGCTTCATGCTGTCAAAGGACGTTGATCTTATGGGGTTTTGAAGCTGGATCATCTCAACTGGCGTCTTGGAAGCTGAGAATGTTCATTCAGGTGGCCTTGGTAGATGGAACCACATTTGCCTAGAACCAATCCACAGGTTTTGATCTTCTGTGGAGACAAAAGCAGAAACTTTTTTCCCAAGTAACATATTCTTATAAAAAGATTTCAAAGTCAAGATATCTTTAAAGTACTTGTTTAATTTAGCAGCCTTAGCAATCAATTGTCTCTCTGCAATTAGCTCATTAAAAGTTAAAAAATTAAGAGAAAACTCAATAACCCTAATCCAGACTCTTTGTTTATCTGCCATCTTCATGTGGCCTTTTTATCTTTATTTCCTTATTTCTCTTTCTTAAAGGGTTTCTTTACCCTTTTCTCTCTCTCTCTCTCTCTCTCTCTCTCTCTCTCTCTCTCTCTCTCTCTGAAACTTATGTGTATTTTACATACATTGTACCCCGTTTAGAGGTTTTGAGAGTCTAAATCTGTTTTATTGAGAATTCTTAATCATTTTTCAACCCAAAGAGCTTTTAAAATATTGTATCACTTTAATTATGACTCCGCCCCTTTTGGCTGCATTTTAATGTGGCGGAGGAGCCTGCTGCCAGCAACCAGAGCGGACTCAGAAAATGCTGCTACCAGAAAAACCTTTTTTAACTCTGTTTCCTTTCTGTTCAGTATAAGCAGAAACCTTAAAACAATAACACTTATGCCAAGCTTTCCATGAAACATACGAGTTTAAGCTGTGTGCAGCAGACTTGCCATTTTTAAATTCCTGCCTGAACACCACGCTGTCTCTGTACCATGAATCAATTCAAATACGCAATTCAGAAAGCCGCTTTTAAGCTTTTTAAACTTTCTCAGGCTTTATGCGGGTGTTCGTCCCAATATTGGGAAACCATCTGTTGTATTAAGTTTTTCCCGGCCCGTTTTGGGTCTGAAGGTTTGTACCTGGCGCGGCGGCAGTTTGTGACCTTGCGCTGCAGCTTTTGGAGCCTGGTTCACCCAAAGAAATGGATCACATGCTTATATCCTTTAAACTGTTTGGCCTATATCTTAAGCACATTACCAGCTAGCTCTTTCATCTTAATTCAACCCATTTCCATTTATCTTTCCACCACGTGGCCCACAGCCCATGGCTCACCTGGATTCCTACATGCTGCTTCTTCTGATTCTCCACCCACTTCTGCGGTGCTGTACATAGGCGAAAACAGTGCCTTATTTACAGCATACAAAGAACATTCCACCACAGTATATTTATTTATATTCATGCAACAACCTATACACATTCCCAGAGGACTAGCTTGAAATGAGCACATGGGACCATACATCCCTACTTTTATGTGATCATTCATAGAAAAGGTATGTGAACCCAGAACCCATTCATCTCACATACCTGAAGGCTTTTGATCAAACATGCCTATGCACCCTCCCATATGAAGGCCTTCAAAACGGCACGTGAGCAAACATGCAAATACATCCTTTCCTATGACCATTTAGAAAAAGCCTTTGAGTCAAAATTCCCATACCCCCCCATATGACCTGCTTGATGATGGCATGTGAGCAAAATTAGCCCATACATGCCACAATGTGACCAGGTTCAGAAATGGCATGTGAACCAATGTACCCATACAACCCACTATATGACTAGTCTCAAAAATGCCATGCGATCCAAAATGCCTATACATCATTTCATGTGAGAGGCCTCAAAATCAGCATGTGGACCAACATGCACATACACCACCTTCCCAGCATGATCAGACTCAGAAATGGCATGTGAGCTAGCATGTCCATACACCCCCATATGTGATCAGGCTTGTAAATAGCATGTGAGCCAAAAGAACCACAAACCCCTTCATATGGCTAGTCTCAGAAATGGCTTGTGGGCCAAAATACCCTTATACTACTGCATAGAAAAGCCTTGGAAATGGCATGTGTGCTAAAATGTCCACAATTACCCCCATGTAACTGGGCTTACAAATGCCATGTAAGCCAAATGCACACACATCCACCATAGGATAAGACTCAGAAATGTTTTATGGTCTAACATGTTCTAGCACTCCCAAAGGATAGATTTCAAAAATGGCTTCTGAGCCAACATGCCCATACACACTCCTAGAGGACATAGTCATAACCCACCAATATGAGCAGGCATACTGGCCAATATGTCCATATGACAGCCCTCAGAAATGGTATGTGGACCAATGTTCTCATATTCTTCCCCCATATTAACTAATGCCCTCTCCTGGTTTCCACAGGCACCCACATACATATGCACAGATACACGCATATAAGTAAAATATAAAACATCTTTTTAAAAAATAATGTTTGAGGTCAGCCTGGGTTACATGAAGCCCTGTCTTAAAAATAAAATTTCAGGAGTACAAGAGGTAAGTGACTCTCCTCCCAACTGGCCAGTCCAGTCTCTAGGCCCTGGACCTGGGGCACAACCCATGTCCCCTAACCCATTGCAGCTCCAGTGCAGACCAGCAGGCAGGACCCCTGCAGGCAGCCCCGCCAACCACCACCACCACCATTGGACCCTGTAGCATAAAAGCCTCACTCCATTCCCCAAATCCACCCATCCCTGGAGATCTCAGAGGCTCCCTGAGACACAGACTGCCCATTCTGATTGCACTAAGAGTGCCTATTAGACCAAGAGCAGCAGCTCCCTGAGACATAAACATCACTTACACTGATTGGAGAAAGAGATGGGCAGATATACAATCAACAACATAAAAAACAGTATGGCACCACCAAAACCTAGCAGTTCTACAACAGCAAGACCTAAACATTCCATTATTTTAAAAAAAAAAAAAGCAAAATAAGGATAATAGAAGCCTTTAAAGAGAAAATGAAAAAATCCCTTAAAGAAATTGAGGAAAAGACAAAGGGTAGCAAGTTTTTCTGTCCTATTCAGGTCTGTGGACAAAATCTCTCCCACCTGTGGTCCCACAGCCACTTATAAAATAATTATTCACAGGCTTTTATTAATTATAAACTGCTTGGCTTATGGCTAAGGCTCATTACCAACTAGTTCTTATAACTTAACTCAAGACATTTCTATTAATCTATGTATTACCACATGTTCCATTACATCTTGCTTTCTGGGCAACAGCCTGTAGTGTCTCTTTGACTTCACTCTTCTTCATCTTTATCTCTGCTTGGATTTCCCATCTGCCTCTAAGCTGCCTTGCCATGGGCCTAAACAGTTACTTTATTAATCAATGGTAATAAAGCGTATTCACAGTATACAGAAAGACTTCCCACATCCACAAACAAAAAATTGGAAGATATTAATAAATCTCTTAAAGAAAGTCAAGAAGAATCAAACAGGTGAAGGAAACAGTTCAAGACCTGAAAAAATGAAATAGAAGCCATAAAGAAGACATAAACCTAAGGAGAATTCTGGAAATGGAAAGTCTGAGTAATGAAAAGGAACTACAGATGCAAGTATAACCAACAGAATGCAGGAGATGAAAAAGAGAATCTCTGATATGAAAGATACAATAAGGAAATAGATTCATCAGTCAAAGAAAACATTAAAGCCAACAAAGCCATAATACAAAATATTCAGGAAATATGAGACATCATGAAAAAACCAAGTCTAAGAATAATAGGGTTAAAAGGAGAGGAATACCAGCTCAAATGCACAGAAAATATATTTAACAAAATCATAGAAGAAAAGTTTCTAAACCTAATGAAGGAAATGTCTGTGAAGATACAAGAAGCTTATATAACACCAAGCAGACTAGACTCCCCCAAAAAAAGTCCCCTTGCCATATAATAATCAAACCACTAAATATATAAAATAAAAAAGAATATTAAGAGCTGCAAAGGAAAAAGGCTAAGTAACTTATAAAGGAAGACCCTTTACAACACCTGAATTCTCAATGGAGACTATGAAAGCAACAAGGTCCTGGACAGACATTATACAGACACTAAGAGACCATGGATGCCAGTCCAGACTACTACACTCAGCAAAACTTTCAGTCATCATAGGCAGAGTAAACAATATAGTCCATGACAAAACCAGACTTAAATACTACTTATTCACAAATTCAGCCCTACAAAAAGCACTAGAAGGAAAAATCCAACATGAGAAAGTTAGATGCAACCACAAAAACATGGGCAGTAGATAATCCCACATCAGCGATTTCCAAAGAAGGAAAACATACACACACTACCACCAAAAAATAACAGGAATTAGCAATCACTGGTCATTGTTATCTCTTAATATCAATGGACTCAATTCATCTATTAAAAAAGACACAGACTAGCAGAATGAATAAGAAAACAAGATCTATCCTTTTGCTGCATACAAGAAACACACCTCAACTTAAAAAACAAACACTGCCTCAGAGTAAAGGGTTGGGAAAAGACTTTTCAATAAAATGTACTTAAGAAGCAAACTGTTGTAGCTATCCTGATATCTAACAAAATAGACTTCAAAATAAAATTATTCAACAGAGATCAAGAAGGACAATACATATTCATCACAGGGAAAATCTATCAAGATGAAGTCTTAATTCTGAACATTTATACCCCAAATAAAAGAGCCCCCACATATGTAAAAGAAACATTTACTAAATCTTAAATTTCACATCAAACTACACACACTAATAGTAGAAGACTTAAATATCTTACTTTCACAAATGGACAAGTCTGCCAGACAGAAACTTAACAGAGAAATAACAAAACTAACAGATGTTATGACTCAAATGGACTCCATAGACATTTACAGAACACGCAAATACAAAAGAATAAACCCCATGGAAACTTCTCTAAAACTGACCACATACTCAATCACAAAACAAATCTCAACAGATTAAAAAAAAAATCTAAATAACCCTCTGTATCTTATTAGATCACCATGTGTTAAAGATAAAATTCAACAACACAAATTACAGAAAGCCTACAAACTCATGGAAACTGAATAATGCGCAACTCCATGAAGCACCAATGGGTAAAGGAAGAAATAAAGAAATTGAAGACTTTCTAAGATTTCAATGAAAATGAATGTGCAACACATCCAGACTTATGGGACACTGGTAGGAGGAAGGAAGTTGATAATATTAAACACCCACATGAAAAAGCTGGAGAAAGCTCACACTAAAGATTTAACAGTACACCTGAAAGTTCTAGAACAAAAAGAATCAAACTCACTTAGGAGAAATAGATGCCAGGAAATAATAAAATTAAGGGCTGAGATCAATAAAAGAGAAAAAAAGAGTACAATCTAAGAATCAACAAAACCAGGAGTTGGTTCTTTGAGACAATCAGCAAGAGAGACAAACCCTTATCCAAACTAACCAAAACGCAGAGAGAGTATCCAAATTAACAAAATCAGAAACAAAAAGGGAGACATAACAACAGACAATGAGGAGACCTATACAATCATCAGATCATACTTCAAAAACCTGTACTCCACAAAATTGGAAAATCTAAAAGAAGTAGAAAACTTTCTGAATAGGTACCACATACCAAAATTATAACAAGACCACATAAACAATTTAGATAAACCCACTACAACTAAGGCAATAAAAGCAATCATTAAAAGATTTCTCAACAAAATTTTAGCAAACTGTATACAACAATATATAAAAAATATCATCCACCATGACCAAGTAGGCTTCATCCCAGAAATGCAGGGCTGGTTTAACATACAAAAAACTGTAAACATTATCCATCATATATAAACAAAATAAAGGAACAAAACCACATGATCATGTCCTTAGATGTGGAAAAAGCCTTTGACAAAATCCAACACTCCTTTATGATTAAAGCCCTGGAGAGATCAGGAGTACAGGGAGAATACCTAAATATAATAAAGGCGATTTACAAGAAGCCGACAGCCAACATCAAACTTAATGGAGAAAAACTCAAAGCAATCCCACTAAAATCAGGAACTAGACAAGGATGTCCTCTCTCCCCTTATCTATTCAATATAGTTCTCGAAGTTTTAGCTAAAGCAATAAGAGAACTAAAGGAGATTAAGGGGATACAAATTGGAAAAGAAGAAGTGAAACTATCTTTATTTGCAGATGATATGATTGTATACATAAGTGACCCACAAAACTCTTCCAAGGAACTGCTACAGCTGATAAACACCTTCAGCAATGTAGCAGGATACAAGATTAACTCAAAGAAATCAGTAGCCCTCCTATACACTTAAGATAGAAGAGCTGAAAAAGAAATAAGGGAAACATCACCCTTCATAATAGCTGCAAATAGTATTAAATACCTTGGAGTAACTATAATCAAAGAAGTAACAGATCTATTTGACAAAAATTTTAAATCACTGAAGAAAGAAATTGAAGAGGATATCAGAAAATGAAAAGCTCTCCCATACTCCTGGATAGGTAGGATCAACATAGTAAAAATGACAATTCTACCAAAGGCAATCTACAGATTCAATGCACTGCCCATCAAAATCCCAACACAATATTTTTTGGACCTTGAAAGAACAATACTCAATTTCATTTGGAATAACAGGAAAGCCAGGATTGCCAATACAATTTTGCTCAACAAAAGAACCTCAGGAGGTATCACCATCCCTGACTTCAAGTTTTATTATAGAGCTACAGTAATAAAAACAGCCTGGTACTGGCATAAAAACAGACTTGTGGACCAATGGAATAGAACTGAGGATCCAGACATTGAATCAAAAACCTATGAACACCTGATCTTCGACAAAGAGGCCCAAAATATTCAATGAAAAAAAGATAGTATATTTAACAAATGGTGTTGGCATAGCTGGATGGTAGTGTGTAGAAAAATGCAAATAGATCCAAGCCTGTCACCCTGCACAAAACTCAAATCCAAGTGGATCAAAGACCTCAACATAAACCCAGCCACTTTAAACTTGATAAAAAATAAAGTGAGAAATACACTTCTATGTCCTTTCTTATAGGCTTCCAGCAGACGGTGTGGACCAGATTAAAGGTAGATCTTTCCACCTCAAAAGAACTAGATTGAAAGTAAATCTTCTAAAACAAGAGGTGGTGGTGCATGTCTTTAATCCCAGCACTTGGGAGACAGAGGCAGGTGGATTTCTGAGTTTGATTTAAGGCTAGCCTGGTCTACAGAATCAATTCTAGGACATCCATGGCTACACAGAGAAATAGATAGATAGATAGATAGATAGATAGATAGATAGATAGATAGATAGATAGACAGACAGATAGATAGATGAAATTGGTCTTTCAAATTACTTAAATTAGAAAAAGTCCTCTAATGTATACCCGGACACTTGAGTTCTAGTTAATTCTGAATGTAGTCAAGTTGACAACCAAGAATAACCATCTCACCCAGCCCGTGCCCTTTATTTCTCATTCACTTCAAGCTCCATATCTGCACCACAGAACTAAAAACCCACCCCTTATTTCAGTCTTTGATGCCACAAAGGCAAAGAGCACAGAAGGGCTTTAATCTGAGGGCATTTGAGAAGCTCTAGCTTACTTCAAGCATGCCAGTAACCACTTGGCATCTTCATCCCTGAAAGTAAAAAGACGTGGAGGGCTTATTCAGAGCAGGGGGAGCCTGGTCACTTACGGTAGATAAATGGCTTAACAAAAAAATGTTAAGTTCTTTTGTTTACAGCTGTCTGAAATGTAATAGAATATAAAAACACTGCTCCATGTATCCAAGTATTTACATAAACCATATTGCCTTACTTTCTTCTTATAAAATTAGGGCATGCTCATGTTAAAAATTCAAGGTTTTCTAAACTGCCCAGCAAAAGAACTAAAATCCCAACCAGGCACCCACCAGAAGTGATTATTTCACTCAGTTCTGCTGATCTGTTTTAAAACTGCATTGCATATGTTTTAAACAATGTTTTAAAAATGAGAAGATGGAGAGCATCCTGATGTCTTGCTCACCCTCTATCACTCTGACTCATTCTGGGAAACTGTTCTTCTTTGTGGTTCTAGAGGAAGCATCCACAGTGTCTCACATCTTCCTCCTACAGTCCCTGAGCTGGGCCATTAGCTTAATCTCATTCAACCACAGTACAAAATAAGTGAATCAGAAAAGTTTTCTGTGTAACTACCTTCCCCTGCCACCCACTCTCATATTCAGTTCTGGAACTTTCCATGTATATGTGGCCCATGACGTTTGACCATTTGAGCTCTTTTATTTGTTTGTATTCTTTTTCTATTTCCCTTTTCTTGACTGCATTAGTCATGCTATTTGCTATATTATAATTGGTTATTATATTTCTCCTCTGATGGCACAATGCCAGACTCCACATTTATTTCTCCTTTGCACTGGACCATTAGCCATCTCAAGAATGAGCACTGGGTCATTTCTTCTCACAGCAACAAATCCATCCCATCACTATGCAGTTTTAAATGTTTTAGCAGCTCAGAGTCTCTCTATTCTTAGGCCTTTTGTGAATACCTCCTTGGAAAGAATACACATTCTTAATGAAAATGCTCAGCGGGGGACCATGCTGACTGTATCATGATCCTCTGGGCTAGGACAACCAGCATAGCTTCATCATTTGAAAATCAATAATAAGTAAGCAACCATCTACCTCTTCATTCATTTGTTTAAATGAGTGAATTTCCAGATATTGTATAAAAAGCTGGTGAATCACAATAACTTTAGCAAGATCTTCTGCCTTTTTTTTCCATTTGTAATTATATTTATGTACAGAAAACTTAGCAATGTACATTTATTTAACCCAGCTTAGTGACGAGTTCTTGGCCTTTGCCTTTTCCAGCTTGGCAATTCGAGCCACAGACTTAGGACCCAGGACATTGCCTCCCCAAGTGGCGTCGGATCTCATCATATCTGTCGTTGTAGTTGGTCCTAATAGCTTCCACCAGCTTAGCCAGAGCACCCTTGTCTTCCAAGTTAACCTGCGTGAAAGCAACAGTGGTACTTGTCTTCCTGTGGACCAGCCGCCCCAGCCTGGCCTTTCCCTTGATGATGCAGTAGGGGACCCCCATCTTTCGACACAGGGCAGGCAGGAAAACCACCAGCTCAATGGGATCTACATCATGGGCAATCACTACCAGCTGAGCCTTCTTGTTCTCCACCAAGGTGGTGACTGTATTGACACTGGCTCGAAGGACAGGTGGTCTTTTAGTTGGGACGTCCACCTTGCCAGCAGCTTTCTTCTCAGCACGGGCCAGCAACCTTTGCTTCTTCTCCTGCTTTGTCTCTGGCCTGTACTTGTGGGTAAGCTTAAGCAGCTGAGTAGCTGTTTGCCGGTCCAGGGCCTGGGTGAACTGGTTAATGGCAGGAGGTACTTTGAGCCGCTTATAGAGGATGGCTCTTTGCCGCTGCAGCCTAATGTAGCGAGGCCATTTGACGAAGCCTGTGAGATCTCTTTTGGGCTGGATGTCCTGCCCAATGCTGAAGTTCTTAGGCCTTTTCTCAAACAAAGGATTCACCACCTTTTTGGTCTCCTGTTTCTTCACGACGGCGGGGGCCAAGGCCACCTTCTTCCCCTTGGCCTTCTTTCCCTTAGGCATCTTGCTTGGCTGGAGGAGAGCGACCTTCTGCCTTTATAAATTCATAGTTTGTTATATAGACAGGACAGATATGTGAATATATATTTATAGCAAGAGGAGTGGGTTTACAAATATTCATACAAAATATTTTCTTAGAAAAACATGTCCTACTTACTGATTGTTATCTCTATCAGATGAATGAGTGATCACATAATTTTTATTGCCCCCATTATTGTTTATTTATATTTTTAGAAAATTTCCACTATCACATGCAATCAAATGCAGTGAACAGTCTTGTTTGGATACTGGTTCAAGCAAGCCAACTGTAAACATATTTATAAGGAAAATGAAGAAATTTAACCTCTGGGCATTTAATGATACTAAAACAGTATTATATTTGTGAGGTTTGTTCAAAATGCTACAATAATATCAGAAAGATAATCTTTATCTTTTAGATAAATGTACTGATATATTCATGGGTGAAATGAAATAAAATTTGAGGCTTTTGTGGGCAATTAATTCATTATGTGTAATAAGTGACTGGGATTTTAAATATCAAAAAGTCATGGGTTTATAATTATTAAAGTTGAACAACAGATTCCTGGTGCTAATTTTATTACAGAAGATGTCAAATATAAAAGTGAATAACATCTTCTGTAATAAAACACATAATAATCATCAACATAACAATCACTTAATAATTAATATTATTCTTTATCTATGGTAAGTAGCACATCTTCTGTCTCTACCTGTTTTTATTTTTTTTTTTTTAACTTTTTGAGACAAGGTTTTATGTAGTCCAGGCTGGCCTTGAACTTGAAGTGTAATAAAGCTAGCTTTGAACTCCTGATCCTATCATCTTCCATCTCCTGAATGCTGAAGTTTGAGGCGTATGCCACCAGATTAGGTAGGCATCTTCATCTTCAAGACTCTCAGCTCAAAAGGCATCTTCTCTTACGACAGTTTATCTACTTGTGTGCTGAAAGACACACAGACCACAGTGACAGACTGTACTACTGTTACCATCTCTTTCTGTGATCATCTGAGTCAGTGCCACTCTCTTATAAATTCAGCATACTTTTAAGATATTTAATGTTTATATGTCTTGGTATATAAAATTGGATATTTCAATCTTTTTAATATAGCAAAATATTGAATTTTCCTTCCAAATCTTGTGTCTTGGTTAGAATTTATATTACTGTAACGGGACAACATGACCATAACAACTCTTAGAAAAAAAAACATTTGACTGGAGCTGGCAATTGTTTTTACAGTTTTACAGTTCAGAGGTTTAGTCCATTATTATCATGAAAGGAAGCATAGCAGTCTGCAGGCAGACATGGTGCTGGAGACGTAACTGAAAATTGTACATCTGGATTGGCAGGCAACAGGAAAAAAAAGAGAGAGTCACTAGGCCTGGCTTGAGCTTTCTTTTGAAACCTCAAAGCCCACCCCCCAGTAACACACTTCCTCCTACAAGGTCACACCACTTAGTAGTACCCCTCCCTATGGGCCTAAAACGATCATTTTAATTCAAACCACCACACCTTGCCTGGTCATTAATTCCATTATTTGAACTCCATTTGAACTCTATACGTACAAAGGAGACCAGTAACACACCTCTATAATTGTTTGCTCATTTATACCTAACTAAAAACATCATGTTGTCCTTGAAGCTTATCTACTATATAAATGTTTTGTTGTTGGTTTCACTACATTTTGAGGGGTTTTTGTTTAGGTTTTTGTTTGTTTATTTTCTCTCTACTAGGCAAAAGTCCAACAATAACCAATGTTATCTTGTCATTTTACACAAATAGCTGTCTTTAAGACCTGGTACATTCTTATATTCCAAGTGTTCAATATGTATTTGTTAAATAAATTAAATTGGGATTATTCCATTTACAAATGTATGCTTTCCTAGTAGGATTATGTATAATAAGACTAAAGAATGTAAACTAATTTGTGTTCTCAGGTTCCTTCCTGCTCCATAACTAAGCTCATCTGAAATATCACATATTCCAAGGTTAAGCGCCCATCTAATACAATGACAAATAGAATAGATATGTCAGCTAACAAAGTTGTCATTTATATTTTAAGAAACAAAGTTCTAAAAAAATCACTCTTTACACAGCTATGGTTTTAAAATATGACTAATTTTTTAAATATTTAAACAAAATTTTGATTATTATATGTGTGAGTGTCTATGTGGAGGTATGTGTACATGAGTTGTTCACAGAGGGTATCAGATGCTCTGGAGCTGCAGTGATAGGTGGTTGTGAGCTGTATTTTTGTGGGTGTTTGGTCCTCTGCACAAACAGTATATACTCTTACCCATCTCTCCAGCCCCTGTGCTAATCTTTAAGACTGCAGTATACAGGGCTAATAATACTGCGTTATACACTCTTTTAAAAAGCTATTTGGTTTGAAGTAACTGCCAGATTTGGAAGTACTCTGTAACCTCAGATTTTATCTATCAATGTTTTTAAAAAGATTACCATGGAAACAAAAAGACTTAGATTCTTAACTGAGATACTTGCATGACCATTAAACTCAAAACCTCCAGAAGGAGGAAAATTTTCTTGTCTGTGGATTTGTTTGTTTGTTTGTTTGTTTGGGGTATTTAAATCAGTAACTTAGTCCTTGAAAGGGAGGATGCAGAAATCAAAGGCCTGATTGTGCTGGATCTTTCTTTGTGGTCATTATTCAGCTGGCTTCCCAGCAGGCTGCAGTTGAAAGGAAAAGATCCAAGTTGTGCTTTAAAATCAGACTAAAGAGCTTGCTCAGCACCCTGCTCACATTATGTTGTTTGTATTCACCACTTAAAAGTTTTTGAATAGTAAGTTGTATGCAATGACCTCAGGCTTCTGGGATATTCTTGGGTTATAGGAAGCACTCCTCTGACTTGCTTATGAGCGGAGGAATGTTTTTCATGGCTTTCACTTTTCTCAAAGGACTCCCAGAACATCAAGATACTCAGGTATAAATGACACCAGGGGAAGAATGTCACAAAAGCAAACTATTTTTTTTTCCTACTCCGTTGGGAGAAGGATAACAAAACTAAGCATTTCTGCCTATCTCCTTGGCTAGTGAGGACTCTCATTCCTAGAGGGACTATGATTTTTTTTCCCTTTTCTGTGTCACCATCTGTGAAAGTGAAGTATATGCACAATCTATTTGAAATAATATTCGTACAATTTCCCAACCAAAGACTACTGTGGAGATGAGACGCAACATTAATTAATAAGGACAGGGCTTTCGGAGGTCTAATAGAAAGGTTTATACCTTTTGAGTATAATAGGGAGTGATTTTTGGAGCAGATATTGCAGAAGAATCACAAGTCAAAATTAGACAAGATTATCCATTTCTTCTTGACAGGTTCACCGGAAGAGGGGGCATTTAATATTTGGGGGGTACAACAACCGTGCCTCTCGTCCTGCAATTTGGCTGGACTCGGACATATGAAAATGCCCAGGACTGCGGAATGGAAAATACGCTAGACTGCTTGTCGCCCCTCCCCCTCTCCGTTCCCGCGGGATTGGAGTAGCTCTGGGTCGCTGACGCCATCCTCATGCCCCTGGTTTGCATGGAGCATGCGCCTCCTCCTCACTTCCTTTCCAGAAGCTAGTGGAGTAAAGCTACGCCCAGGCTCGCGTCGGCCCGCGCAGGAACTTCAGCACCCGCAGAGCGGACAGCGCCCGCTGCACCTGCTCACCTGCTCGGACCAGCATCCTCTCCAAGCCCCTTCAACAGCGGGCTTCCTAGCTCCTCCTCTCCCTCCCCGCGCCCAGGCTCCGGTCCCTGCCAGCTTCTTACTCCCCTTCTCATTCATAACAAAAGCTACAGCTCAGGGGCCCAGTGCCAGGCTCTTCCCAGCAGAGAGCTGAAGGAGCAAGGAAGAATGGGGTTCCTTTGGACTGGCTCTTGGATACTGGTATTGGTGCTCAATAGCGGCCCAGTTCAAGCTTTCCCCAAACCCGAAAGCAGCCAAGGTAAGTGGACATTTCTCTACTTCTGAGCTCTGTTTCATTTGGCTCAGCAAAGATAAAGCTTGGTGTGATCTGTGAGCTTGAAATCCCCTTGCCTAGTACCAGATCTTAACCCTGCATATTGACGGAATCCTTTTGACTTGAGAGAAAGAAGATGGATTTCTCTCCTTCACTTTTTAAATAATAGAGCAATGACATGGACTGCTTATAAGAATCTTGTGTTGGAAAAGGGGGCTAATACCTGTTCTTACAGTGGCTTGGAATTTTTCCCTAAGATAATCTGTTCATTACACATGCAGGATACTGTGATCTCTTTTAATGTTGCCAGAAATAGTAATCAAATTTTATATTTCTAATTGAAAAGAGTTAAAAGACCAAAAAGCAAAACTACATATTAAATTTCTGATCAGAAAACAGAAATGTAATTGCACTTAACTCAGAAAATGCAGTAATATAATAGCATACCAAGATTGATTCCCATCCTGTATACAACTAATAATTTTTGGTAATATAAACTTTATTTCATAACCACTCAGAATTATTTCTCCAAAAAATTTTTTCAATATGTTTTATTTTAGCAAGAATTTACTAAATTTATAAGAATTTACTATATTTACAACCCAGATGCACCATTAAATTTGTATTTATGTGTATTTATTCTAGACAAATCTCTGCATAATAGAGAATTAAGTGCAGAAAGACCTTTGAATGAACAGGTAGGTCAGATGTAAAATTATAATTACTATGTCATTTTATTTTCATTATTTATTGTAATGTTGTGATATTCTAGCCATTTTGAATTTATAAACTATAGGAGATTAAAAAATAAGTTGACAAAAAAATAAGATGAGGAATCTAGTTTCAATAATTATATGTTCTCAAAGTTATGTACACTGAGTTCTATATAATTTATAGAGTGCCCACATCATGTTAACCCAGTGAGATAATTCTGTATCCACTCTTAAAAGATTAATTTACTGAAGTGCGGTGCATGGTTGTTTTGTTGTTTTGGTTGAGGCAGACTCTTGCTGGGTAGCCTTGATTGGCCTACAACACTTCCCCCCTCATCCTCTTGAGTGCTGGGATTATAGGCACATGCCACCATGCTTAATTGAAGATTTATCTTTTGTCAATAATACAGAGAAAAGAATTAATATGTAAAGTACACCAGCCCTTTGTTTTTATCTCATTTAATCCTTGTAGCAGTGTTTTTACCTGCATTTTACAAACAAAACTAAATCCCATAGAGATTAAATCATTTGGCTTGTATACTTGGTAAGTTGTGAAGCAAATAATTTAATAATTTAAAACAAGGTCTATCTCCTGTTTGTTTCACAGATTGCTGAGGCTGAGGCAGACAAGATTAAAAAGACATACCCTCCAGGTAAAGGGAAATCACAGTGCTGTTAAGTTAAGTAATATAGGTCACAGGATTCTAAACTAAAATGGGTGTTTGGGGCTTGGAACTTTTCTTCTAGAAAGCAAGCCAAGTGAAAGCAATTATTCTTCTGTCGATAACTTGAACCTGCTAAGGGCAATAACAGCAAAGGAAAAGCTTGAGAAGGAAAAGCAGTCCATAAGAAGCTCCCCATTTGGTAACAAACTGGATGAGGAAGATGCTGATTCCACTAAAAATCGAAAGCTGGTTGATGAGTATGATTCTACTAAGAGTGGATTGGACCATAAATTTCAAGGTAAATTATTTTAAAAAATGCTTTGCTGCCTTTTTCTTCTCATTTTGAGTTTTTTATTGAATATTAAGAAAAGGTGGCATACTTTCAAAATATATCTAATATGCTCATAACCTTTCATTTGTCAAGTTCAAAACTAAGGTAAAGCCAAAATTTACTGATAATGTACAAAAAGGCCACTGTAGAATCTCAATAATTTTCTTTAAAGTGTGGTGGTTTTAAACAGGTGTGGTGGCTCATGCATGCCATCCCAACACCTAGGATGCTGAAGCAAGAGAGTTGTCACAAGACTGAGTCCAGTCTGGGCTACATAAAGTACCAGGCCAGCCAGGCTGTCACAAAAAGCAATAAAAGTAACAAGGGTAATTAGTTTTCTTACTGATGCCTTGAAATTTTTTAAAATCTTGTATCTGTGTTTGCATTATTAAATCCATTTTACTATTTTTATTTATTTTAATAACTGGTACAAGTAAACATTATTTCTTCAAATAATTAGATGGATAAAATATGCTCCCAATGATGAAATGTCCACTATTGTCTTGTTGATAGTTTCTTCCTGCTGCCTCTGTTCATCTAGCCATTCTACATCTCCATCTTAACCCAGACTTTTCTGAGTTATAGACTAATTTCTCCATACCTAGCATCTTGCCTTGGAAGTTTCAGGTCAATGGAAAACAGAGGGTATACCAGAGCCAGCTCATGACCTCTGTCCTCCTCACAAATTCTTTCTTGGTGCTATTTATCTTTTTAGTTTTCAGTACAGAAATGTAAGGTTGAACAATTTCTCTTTTTTCTTATCTCTTTAATCCTAATCTTCTAAAATCTATTCACTTTGCTTCCCAAGTTATCCCTTATGTTTTTACAAAAAAAAAAAAAACTACTATTCTCAATCATCATTTATCCAATACCCAGTCATATCTCATTTGAACTACAGCAAAATCTTTTACAGATATTCCAGCAACCACTCTAGCTTTCTTCAATTTACTTATGATGTAACAGAATAGACTTTTTTATTTACAAATATAAAATATTGAAATATGTGCATGTCATTCCTTGTAGAGGGTGCTCAATATCAAACTTGGGGCCTCACGTATCATAGGCAGTTAGTTAATCACTCTACCACTGAGCTACAACCACAAAGCCCTTGAGATTTTTTTTTTTTGAGACATTATTTTCTATATAGTCTAAGTTTGTCTTAAATTCATGATCCTCCTGCCTCAGTTTTCTGACTGCTGAGGTTGCAAACATGTGCCACCATGACCAGCATGCCATTGAGTTTTTTGTTGTTGTTGTTGTTTTATTTTGGTGGTTTTGGTGGTGTTTGTTTTTAGACAAGGCTTTGCATATAGCTTAGGCTAGTCTGGACTGTGAGTTTCCAGTGCCTCCACCTAGATGCTGGGATTACATATGACAAAGAGAGCATGCCTTCTTTATTTCCCATAAATCTCTTAGTAGAATCTTATCCCTCTTAGGACCAAAGCCAAAATTTTTCATATAGTTCCTGTCTTCATAGTCACTGCCAAACACTTCTGGGTTGGTCTTGCATACAAAATCTGAGAGACACTTTGCCCCTCGTCTTCACTGGACTTCTTATAGTTTAAACTTTTATATTTGTAGCTGTAACCACTGATGATTGTCTTTATCAAAAACTACACCAAAAAGCTCACAAGAACAGAGACATTATAGGCTGGTGCCTTAAGAATCATTAATTCAATGTACAATTCTATAAATAAGTGAAGAAATAAAAGAATGTGTGAAGGGGTAAGTGAGCTGACATAAGTAGGCCTTAAGGAAGTGAGAGTGTTTTCAATTCTGCAGACGAGTGCCTAGAAGTGAGTACAGGCTTTCTTCTCAGTCTTTATTTTGTTTCATGGCAACAAGAGAATAATGCTGATTATCAGGGGGAGGGGGACTCCCAGTTAAGTGGGACTTTCACAGAACATCATAGGCCGAGGAGAGTTTAAAAGTGTATTATATGTGTTGACTAAACAAAGGCAATGATTTATGTTTTGCTCCTTGGGGAATTTAAATCTTGAATCCTACTTTTTAACCTAAAGTATGTAGACCAGAAGCAAACAGACACTGGGCATAATTCCTTAAAAAATAAATTTAATCATTCTGGTTGAAAAAAACATTTGGTTTAATAAAGTAAAAAAAGAATGCAATATTTGTTTGAATTGATTAGTCACACTGGTTACAAGCGCCAGCAGAAACACAGATTTGTTTGTGACTTGACCACTAACTTGAGCAGCTACTTTTTAAATCATTCGTTTTACTGCCAGCTCATAGGCTTAAAGCTGTAGGGCTGGTCCTCAGGGCTTAGCCCAGGATTTACTTTACTTTACTTGAGTTCCTAGGGAGACTGAGTCAAGGGTCTTAGAGAGAATGTTTTATGGGTGAGGGTCTAGTTTCCTTTCAGAGTCTGCAAATCCTAGAGCCAGAAAGCCAGAGAGACATCCAAATAGAGCATTAGAGATGTGCAGGTTCCATCCCCGGAGGCAGAGTTAGGGAAGGTGTCTTTGGCAGGCTATATCCTCAGACCCAAGACTGTCTTTAAAGAAGCTCCAAATTCAAATTTCTTGCCAGTTTCTTCTTGTGTGCTTATGCTTTAGGCTCCTTTGTGTGCTCAGAAGCAGAAATTTATCATGTAATTTTTATGTTGTAGGCCATGAACTAGGTAATAAGCTCTGTACATCCAGAGACCACGCTGTACCCAAATCATCACTCTACCAGTGTCTGGCAGATATTAAGCCGGAAGAAATGAATTTCAAGTGTTAAATGAGATACTAGACACAACTATCGCTCTACCTCTGGTGTCTGGCACATAATAAGACTAGTTTAATTTTACTGGAGAAATGAATTCTAGGTATTAAATGAGATCCGAGTCATGACACCAGTGTTAGTTTTCTGCACGTGGCACGTGAATGGAATCTCAACACCGGGAGTACCACACGAGAGTTTATTAAAGCAGCAGGCAGAGATAGGGACAGAAGGGAGCAGAGAGGGAAGAAGAGGGAGGGGACTTGTGTGAGCACCCATGTTTGCATCGCCACACCCAGGGGCATGGTTGACTCTGTTACATTCCAGGTGAACGCAAGCTTTGGAAATCCTTACACCAAGGATACAAGATTTAACAGGGAAAATGACAGCAGGGCACAGTCCTTTGATGTCTGTACAGGACACTGTACCTGCCTAAAGGTTTAACATTTGCATCCATGCTAGGTTCTGTCTCACGATTCACACAGGAACATAAAACCCTCTTTTGTGCAGAGCTGGGAAATCACCGTGAGATATTCTTCTATTTTCAAAGAGTTTAAAGAAAGCTGATGGAAGGTAAGGGCAGTGGCTAGGGGCTTCACTTTTAACTGCAGCTCTCACAGTTCCACTGTGGGAGACCTGAGCTCCCACTGGCTGAAGAGACGGTGGTAGCAGAGGAGGAAGACATTTCTTCAGAGTTACCAGCACTCTCCCGGTTGGGAAGTAAATGAGCTGAGAAACAGTCATCTGGGTTGTTTTCCAGTGTCAGCAGGAAGCCAACATTCTTTCCTTCTCAGATCCTGAGGGAGAAGTGAGAAGGGAAGCAAATTCTTCCACCTCTGCATGGGCGGAGACTAGGCCCAGTGCTGGGCTTGGAACCCACAAATGGAAACTTCAGACTGAGGTTGATAGAGAGGCTGAGCTCCTGAGAAACAGATGCAGAACTCAACTTCCTACCAGACAGGAAGGGAACTAATTTTATGATTCTTGTCACCCTGGCACTTAGATCCCAACGGGCTTTCAGTGGAACAAGAACTCAGCCCTTGTGTATAGTCACCACTCATCTTAATAAGCCTGTGTCCAAAAGCAGGAGAAGGTACCTGCCTGAGGCTGCAGACGCTACTATCCCCACTGTCCAGAAAAAAGGCCATGACATGAAAGAAATTCCCTAGCCAAATCCCTGAGGGCCTGGCAGAACCAGGATGGAAATACGTTGTTTTTTTGTTTTTTGTTTTGTTTTGTTTTGAGGGACAGTGATAAAGATTATATTCATGGTGCTGGGTGTGATGTTACGTGCATTTAATCTCAGCACTCTGGAGACAGAGGCAAGCAGATCTCTGTGAGTTCAAAGCCAGCTTATCCAATGATACCTGTCTCAAAAGGAAAAAAGGCATTATTCATAACATATATGACAAGGAACTCAATTTCCATTTTCTCCAGAAGATATTCACAATTTCTTTATTTAAAAATCTAAACCCACTATGCATAACTAGAATAGTACACCCTTCCATACAATACTGTATGATTCATAAGGTGCATTTAACATCTTATTTCATCTGCTCCTTATAACGCCATTAAAATCAAATTAAATAGATATCCTTATTATTTATATTTGCTTGTTTTATTGTTTTGTTTGCAGTTCTGGGACCCTAACCCAGGGCTTTACAAACATTAGTCATGCACTCTACCTCTGAGCTAAGCACAGAGCACATACCTTTATTACTTTGTACAGTGATCCAAGGTTGTATAGAGAGTGACAGATAGCCCTGGGCTAAACCACTGATCTTTCCTGTCTGTCTCTGTGCAATAGGGAGAGCTAAACACTTTGCGAATTGGAACTGTTTGATGTGGTATAGATTTCTGGGGTTCTTGTATGAATCAGAAAAGCTCCACTGACATCATTATTGTTCTTGTTTAGAATTTGTGTTTGGTTGGTTGGTTTAAAACAGGATCTCTCTCTGTAGCCCTACGTAGACTCAAACTCATGGCAGTCCTCTTGCCTTAGGCTCCCAAGTGCTAGGATGGCAGAGGTTAGCCATCACATTTTCCTCACGCAGAATGATTCCTTGCTTTCATTTGAAGTTATGCTGCCAAAAAATGTCCAGGAAAACTAAGGACATATATTCACAGGCTTCTCTGCAAAATTTTAATGTTGTGTATGAAGATCTCTTGCTTTATTTCAATATTTTTATTCCAAGCTCATTAAAAAAACCATTCCCTGTCTTTTGGCGATTGAGGTTTATTGTTGTTATTAAGTTTCAACATTAAGCTTTGTTACAGAGAGGTTCTCTGGCAGCCAGGCATGGTAATACAAGCCTGTAATTCAGCACACAAGAGGCAGAAGCTGTAGGGTTGCTGGAAGTTCCAGTCCAGCCAGGGTGACATAGAAGGACACTATCTTTAAATGGATGAATGATAAATGAGGAAATGATTGATAAATATAATAATAAATTTAAAGTATTTCTAAATGCATTGGTTATAATATGATGCATAAAATAGGTTTGTACTCACTGTGATGTGAATCTATACTTGCGCTGTCTAGATGACCCAGATGGCCTTCATCAATTGGATGGAACTCCTTTAACTGCCGAAGACATTGTCCACAAAATTGCTACCAGGATTTATGAGGAGAATGACAGAGGAGTGTTTGACAAGATTGTTTCTAAATTGCTGAATCTCGGTCTAGTAAGTTGTTTGCATGAGAGTAAACTCAGTTCTTAGTACAGTCTGCAGTGTCCTAAGAAGTCAAGCCTCATAATTCAAGTAACCGAATGTTTATGGACACCTAATTTGTACTGGGCTCCAAAGGATTCCCTTGAGTTTATCAGAAGAGTCAGATAAGCACACATACCCATCACACAAGCTGCTTGAGAGTCATATGAGCTATGTGCAGCTTGCCAGAGAATGGCATGTGCCCAGCTGGAAGTCGAGAAAGGCTCCAGAGGAAGAGGTGTTTGAAATGAGCTTAGAAGGAAAGTGAGGATATCACCAACAGAGGCAGAGAATGTGTGTGTGGCAAAACCAGAAATAACACAAGCAGAGATTTGCAGTGTATGTTTGAGGAACTCTGAGCAACTGAGTCTTCCAGTCTCAACTCAGCTGCTCAGCCCCAGCGGGTTTTACTGAGGTTCTTACTCTGCAGTCACAGTGGGCATGGAACTGACCATGAGACCTGCAGCTGTAGAGCAGCATCCCTCCCAGTGTCTCTCTAAGGAAGCATCCATGGGGTTTCAGCAAGTAGCACTGACAGCTTGCAAGAATAGCCTATTTCTTCCTGGAGTGCTGGGCAGTCACAGTCCCAGCCTGCATAAGAAAGGACTGACTGTAGCAAAGAGAAGAGTCCTTGATTAGGAGTGAATACTACACTTATCTGTGGCTATACAGACAAATGTTTGGGTTGTGGTCAGGCATTGTGCTGGTTTACTGGAACAGTGGCAGTATGTTCTCCTCTAATATCCATGACTTCATTAGCACTGAGTAGTTGTTAGCTTGGTTTCCAGCACTAGGCATTATTTCACTTTTGTTGAACAGGTCTTCAGTCTGATTAGAGAGCTGTTGGCTACTGTGAAGGTATTCATGGCATTACTGTACCCTTAGGGCAATTGTACCATGCTGGTCATTAATGTAGTTCATGAGAATCATAGGTAAATAGGACTGTTGGAAGCTTGGACTGTGGAAGCTTGCATGGTGCCTATATATCCAACTTGGGTTTACATTTTATCTTAGCCAAAAGACCAACAAATAATTCCACTAGAGTCCAGGTGTCTGTTTGTTTGTGCTCAGGAATGGGAATAGCAGTTATATATGCTTTGTCTCTTTATCACAGATCACTGAAAGTCAGGCACATACTCTGGAAGATGAAGTAGCAGAGGCTTTACAAAAATTGATTTCCAAAGAAGCCAACAATTATGAGGAGGCCCTGGATAAACCTACAAGCAGGACTGAGGATCAGGCTGGAAAAATACCAGAGAAAGTGGTAAGTAAATGTCTTTTAGGAATGTATTCATGTCATGAGCATTCCTATATGTATGCTTTTGTATCCCTGTACAATTAGTGCCTTACCTGATGCCAAATATGTTTTGGAAAGTGTAGCATTTTTAGCACACTGGAAACATATAACCTATGATACAAGTATTTACACTGTCCCAATGTGTTGGAACCAGTGCTGCATAGCTTTTTTGATATTCAATTTTCATTTACAATGAATGTTATTATCTAGTCCAAGTGAATGTGTATGTATGTAAATGTACAGAGAGAGAGAGAGAGAGAGAGAGAGAGAGAGAGAGAGAGAGAGAGAGAGAGAGGATAGATCACTGCTCTGCATGGCAGCCTCCCTCCTCTGTTCTAGGCTGTGTTCTTCCCCCTGTCCTTTCCCCTTTTCTCTGCTTCTGTCCATCTCCTTTTATCTGGGCTTTCCATTCATTCTTATTTCCCTTCCTGGACTCCTCTCTGCATTTTCCTCTTGGAATCAACAAAGCTACTGTGACCTTCTTCTCCTCCTTCAGTTCTCCTTATAATTCTGGACAAATGAAGCATTCCTTGCCTTGCTTTTGATTTTCATCCACCAGAGTTCCCAGACCTGCCACTTCCTCTTAACCACTTCCAGCATTCTCTGCAATACAAAGCAAGGGTATATAGAATGCGGTACTTCTGTTGTTTGCTTTGGGTTTGGGTTTTCTCAGAATGTGGTTGTTGGCCAGGTCTCTCGTGATATGTAAGCTGACCTCAAATCAGTGGCAAATGTGCCTTCTGACCTTCTAAGTACTATATCATAGGCACAAATCACCACATGCAATGTGGCAATGTTTGTGTGGGTTTGTTTTAGTGTGTGTTTGTGATTCTCTCATGGAGTCGAAGATGGCCTGAACTTTCTGTGTATCCCAAGTTGTCTTTGAACTCTAGTTCAAATCCTTCTGCCTCTACCTCCCAGGTTTCTAAATGCTTCAGTTACAAATGTGCACCACCAGGACCTACAATGATGCTATTTTTAAAGGGCCAGAAAATAAGATGGGTTCTGACCTACTCGAACAAGGCCATATCTCCTAATAGTGGCACTTTCTGGTGACCAGCCATTCAAATCTACAAGTCTATGGTGGCCATTTCTACTCAGGCCACCAAGCTTTCCATATTCATAAAGAAACAGATGTACAGGTCTAACCAAAAACAGTTGTGATTTTTCACAACCCTTCACTTGTTACATTCATTCATTTTTAAAATGTCCATATGCCTGACTTTTTGTTCATATTATCTAAACACAAATAAAATATTCTTTCAGAGTACTAAAGTGCTAAGAATGCGAAGCTAATTTGAAAAGACACAACCTCTTCTCCCACAAAGCTTAAGTCCCAGTGGAAGATGCAGATTGTCTTCAAACAGTGGTCATTTTTTTTTTTTAGATTTATTTATTTATTTATTATGCATACAGTTTTTTACAGAAGAGGGCATCAGACCTCATCATAGATGGTTGTGAGCCACCATGTGGTTTTGCTGGGAATTGAACTCAGGTCCTCTGGAAGAACAGTCAGTGCTCTTAACCTCTGAGCCATCTCTCCAGCCCCAAACAGTGGTCATTTTAACAGCAACTACATCAAGTGCCTGGAGAAGAGGCGCCTACTCCACACTTAGGCTGAAAGAAGGCTTCCCTAAGGAAGCAATTGGAGCTGAGAACTAAAAGTCAAATAGGATTAGCTTGTAAACAGGAGAGGTCACATGTGTGGAGTATCCAGGCAACTAAAACCAGAACTTGTGGCTGACACAGACAGAGTGGTGCTATCAAGACTGAGGAGTAGACCCAGCCCCAACCATGTAGAACCTCAAGAACCATAAGCAACGTCTGATGCCTACTGTAAAACCCAAGGGAAAATACTGAAGAGTTTTGCCTTCATTCACTTCCTATTGCTACAAAAGAATACCTGGGACTAGATGATTTATTAAGAAAAGAAATAGGGGCTGGAGAAATGGTTCATCAGTTAAGAGCATTGACTTTTCCTCCAAAAGACCCAGGTTCAGTTCCCAGCACACACATAGTGGGTTCACAACCTTCTGTAACTCTAGTCTCAGGGGATCCAATGTCCTCTTATGGCCCTACCTTTACATGGGAGACAGACATACCTGCAAGCAAAACACACATACGCATAAAAATAAATATACCCTTTTTTAAAAAAAGGAAAATAGATGTATTTAGCTCACAGCTTGGAGGGAAGAAAGCCCAAGATGAGACAGTTTTGGTCAGCTTCTGCTGAGGCCATGTGCTGTTCACCATGTGAGATGGGAAATGGGAAAGAGAAGCAGATGTATGTATGGGGGGGTGCCAGTCACCTTTTAACAAGTCACTGTCTCTCACACAGCAGCTAGACTGCTGCAGCTAACCCAGTCTTGTCTACAGTGGAGAGACACAGACCAGCAGAGCCACCAGCAGCCCCAGGAGCACCCTTTCACCTAGGGGACTCCACTCAGGTAAAGCCAGATCCTTGACTACAGCTCAAAAAAGAATCCTAGAACAAGCCAGAGTGAAGCAAAGTTATAGAATGTATTAACTATTTAGAGAGAAAATCATAGGAAAAAGATAGATAATACATGCCTAAGATATGAGTGCAGGCTCCCTTACAGTCACATGTATATCTTTACCATGACTGTGTCTATGACCCTGTGCTGTTTTTAGTTAGAGTGTTAAAGAAATGCAATTTTCACATTTAAAAGATTAAGCAAGCTGGCACCATAAAATTGCTCAGAAGATAAACACCTACGACCAAGCCTGGTGACCTGAGTGGCCCACATGGTGGAAGAAAGGTGTCTAAAATTGCCCTCCAACCTCCATCCACATGACTGGGGACACACACACACACATAAATAAATAAAAGTTTTAAAAGACTAAGCAACTTACAGTTAAATGAAATTTAAAAATGTAAAATATGTAAATTGGTTTCATTTTATAAATGAACCCCAAGGTGGTCTTATGGGATGTGGGATACCTTATTTAGATTTAGAGATGAGAGAGGGGGTTCCAATTTGACAAAATTCTAGCCCTAGACAGAATTTGTTGCTTTTAATACCCTTGATTGAGAGCTCGTTAACATGACCTTATCTCTGTCTGTAATTTAAGCTTTATCTGTTATGTTCAAGTTCCTTGACTCTGTCAGCCAGAAAGCCAAAGTAGATCCCAGAGTAAAGGATTTCCTTCCTCTCTTGTTCTCTTAATTACCCCCTGCTGTCCTGCCTCAGTCTCTCAAGACAGACATTGTATCAGTTACTTTTCTATGTTTGTAACAAAAACACTGATCAAGACTACTTACAAAAGAAGAGTTTATTTGGGCTTACAGTTCAGAGTGGTGAGTCCATCCCATTCCAGTGAGGAAGCAGAAAGTTAGAAAGTAGGGGGTGAAGGGCTTCATGGACTAATATGGGTGACAAGAGAAAGAGATGTAAAACATGCCATAAGACTTGAAAGGAGAGCCAACAAGGGAACTGATGGCTCAGATGTGGGGAAATAAAGAAAAATTAAATAAGAAAATCTCTCAGATTTTGTCTAGTCTACTAAATGGTAAAGGAGTTTTCACAAAAATAGAACAAAGAGCAGGACTGGGAAAGGAGAAAATAGTATGTATCATCCAGACACAAAAGTCTCCTGGAAGTTCCAAAGTTTGTTATTGACGGATAGTCTGAAAAGCTTACCTGGTCCACCTCAGTCCACCCCTATGCACTGTGTCAATCAGAACTCTCTCCCACTCAGTGAAAGACTCCTGGAGGAGAACTTGGCCAAAGCAGAACCATAGAAACCCTCAGGCTAGTCTCTCCTGAGCCACACCAAGATATTTTCTCAAGGTAGCTCTTATCTAGAACCTGCAGGACATTGTGACAGAGAAGGAACCCTGAGGCTTCTCAATTCAATTCAAGGTCACCGAGAAAGGAGAGAACTGAACTGGAGTTACATTTGTTCTAAACGATGCTTATTTATTTTCTATCATGATTTCCCTCTCACTGAAGACCCCCATGGCAGCGATTCAAGATGGCTTTACTAACAGAGAAAATGATGAAACTGTATCTAACACCTTGACCTTATGGAATGGCTTGGAAAGGAGAACTAAGCCCCTCGGTGAAGATGACTTTGAGGAACTCCAGTATTTCCCCAACTTCTATGCGTTACTGACAAGCATCGATTCAGGTAACCAGCACTTTATGACCATGAGAAAGGGAAATGAGGCAGTAATTCGTGGAAGTGTGTGGGTGGCTTTCTTCCTGCTCATGCCTCCCAAGTGTAATTCTCTATGACATACACAGTTGGCTGGAAAAACATTTCACATAATTTTTTTTTTCAAAATCAGTGTACTAGTCTTGAAAAGAGTAATCAGGAAATATGAAGTTCCCGGATAATTTAATCTTGTTAGCAGACAGTTCATTTATTTGTTCAATGAACAGCTATGGAACATCTGCTGTGTACAGATACTCAAATCTGGTTACATGCTGAGATATATCACCAGCCTGCCCAGACCTCACTCAGCCTTCATGCTTAGTCTAGCTGCTTTTTTGTTATCAATCTTTTTTATTTTAGTTATTCATTCATTCATTTTGTGTGTGGACATGTATGTCACTGTGCACATATAAAAACTGGAGGACAATTTGCTGGAATCAGTTTTTTTCTGTCTACTGCAATGGGTCCTAGGAATGAGACTCAGGTCAGCAGGCTTGGCAATAGGTGCTCCTAGCACCCACATTGTCTCTCTGGCCCTTTCCTCTAATGCTCTCTTCTCAGTTCTATTGAGGTGTATGTAATATGTATACCTATGTAATTATAGCTCTTGGGAGACTGAAGCAGAAAGAATACATAAGCATGGGTCCAGCCTGGTCTATATCATGAGCTTGAGGTCAACCTTAGCTATATAGCAAGATCCTATCTCACAGAGATACACATACACAAGTGTATATAATGGTCATATAACATGGTGTTTTGATGCTCGCCTACACTGTGAAATGATCATCATGGTCAGGCCAATGACTGAGTGCCCATCACCCATACATGTAGTTACCATCATTGTCTCTTCTTTTTTATTCTTGTTATTTTTCTATGGCCTCTTAGCAAATTTCAAGTATGTAATCCCATGTTGTGAGCCATACTGACCAAGCTGCACAGACTCCAGACTTATTCACACTATAGAACAGAAACTTGATCCCTTTGAGCAGCATCTCCCAGTTTTACCCAGTCCTAGGCAATGACATTCTACTCTCTACTTCTATGACTTAGCTATTTTAAATTCCACATGCAGTTGTTTTTCTGTAACACAGAAAAGGTGTCAGGATGTCCTTTAGATATCAAAATACACACATACTCAAGTCCTTTATATAAAATGGTACAAAGACTGTGGCTGAAGCTCAGAGGTAGAGTGCTGGCCTAGCATGTTCAGGGCTTGGGTTCAATTACCTGAAACACACACACACACACACACACACACACACACACACACACACACACACAAAGAAGTAGGAGAGAGAGGGTGGGGAGAGAGAGTTGGGTAGGATGTAATATTTTCATGTAATCATCACACATCCTTCCATGAACTATAAATCATCTCTGAATTACTTACAATGCCTACCACAAGGGAAGTGCTGTATAAATGGTTGTTATACTATATTTCTGGAAAATAATGGCTAGAAAATGACCTGTCTAAGCTTAATACAAATGCATTTTTTTCTTTAGTATCTCTGATCCTCATTTAGTTGAATCCATGGATAATGAAGCATTGAGTTTGTAACTAAGAGAACGCCATTTCTGTCTTTGTCTGGCTTGTTTTACGTAGTGTGTTTTCTAGGCAAACTGTCAAAAACAAAACATCAAGAGAAAACCCTGCCAATTGTATTAAATCTTTTACAACGCTTTCATTTTCCTCTTAGTGAGAACCTTATTTGTTCTCCTCAGTTATTCAAGACATTTCCTACTAGACATTTTCTGCTTTGGTTTTCCAGTGAGTTCACATGAGCAATGGATGTAAGGAGGTCCAGAGCCCAAACACATTTGGAAAATTGTTCTTCTTCTAAACAAGTCCTCCCCAGCCTCATCAGACACCTGTGTAGTGAATTGTCTGTAGGATTTGGCTCCTGCTTGTTTTGGGTTAACCTGCAAATGACCATAGTCTTAAACTCTTCTGTTACTGTTCAGGCAGATGCTGCACTTTGCCCCAATGGCTTTCCCTGTCCCTGTGCAGCCCTCAAGTGAACAGTTGTGTATAATTTCTGGAGTTTTAATCTGTTTCCTCCATGAAGTCATCATAATAGAATAAGCTTCCATCCCTGGAGAATTCTGTTTGTCCTTCAGGTCCAGACATTGGCCAGATGGCAGAAGCCTCTTGGCTTGAATCTGCAAGGCTGTGTCTGGAGAATCTGTTTTGAGCCATCTTGCTCCATTGGTTGGCAAATGACCAGCTCAGAACCTGTGTCGTTCCAGTGAGTCACTTCTCATCAATGACGAGCATCAGCATAATGCTAAATATACAGACGCACTCATGATCAAGGGATGGCCAGTCATCTGCTACCTTTTTTAGGGTCTCTCTAACTCATCTCCCCAACTCAGCTTTCTCCCAATCTGTGGGTTTATGTCCTTTATTTGTTTCTATCTTTCAGCTTTGTTTGTTTTACAACTGTGTCACATATATACCAAGCTGACCTCAAACTCTGTATCCAAGGATGACCTTGAACTTCTAATCCTCCTGCCTCTAGTTCCCAAGTGCTGGGACTGTGCATGTGTCATCACATCCGGTTTATACAGTGCTGGGTTTAAACTTTGGGCCTTGCACACACTAGGCAGGCACTGTATCAACTGAGATTTAATCCTAACCCCAGAAACAATCTCTTTTCTGTCTATTTTATTACAACAATAACTATAAACTGCTCTATATTCCCAATTATGACTTAGTCCTTGTTTTTGTTTATATTTTTAAGTTAAATGTTTGTGGCATTTGTTATAAATGAGGGGGAGATATTTCAATAATTCGCTTTACTTCATAAACTGACAGTAAAAGGTAAAATTATTTTCTATTAGTTGTCTTTAAATTATTTTTGTTTCCATGGGGGCTGGAGAGATGGCTCAGCAGTTAAGAGCACAGACTGCTCTTTCAGAGGACCCAAGTTCAATTCCCAGGACACACACAGTGGTCATAACCCTCCAGTTCCAGGGAATATGTCACCTTCTGGCCTCCACAGGCACTGCGCGCCAGTGGTACACAAACGTATGTAGGCAAAGCACCCATGCATGCTTAAAGTAATATAATTTTTTAATTATTTTGTTCTTTCAACATAGAAAAAGAAGCAAAGGAGAAAGAAACACTGATTACTATCATGAAGACATTGATTGATTTTGTGAAAATGATGGTCAAATACGGCACAATATCTCCAGAAGAAGGCGTTTCCTACCTTGGTGAGAATGCTGCTTTATTTTTACCATGGCCATTTTCATTGTTCAAAGCAAATTAAGGATCTGGCAATAATAACCTCACTAGATTAATGATTTATGCCAGAGCAGCTCAGATCTCCAGGGTAACAGAATTGCTCGGCTTAGTGATGCATACAAATAAAATTAATTAGACATTTTCTACTTTTTGTCTTAATAAATACAGCTTGAAGAAAATCTTCCACATTTTTACATTAAATTTTTTTGTTTTAAACAAAATGACAAAATGACAAATCTTATTATTGTTTTAAAATAATCTCCAGCAGGATGAACTAAGTAATATTGGGACAGTGGGACTTTGGGACTGCCTGCCGCATGGGGGGTGGGTTGTGGAGAAGAGAGAATGACCTGATGTGGCAGGAGGGGGAAGGGACCTTGAATAAGGATATACAAGGATAGAAAGTGTGACTTCTTTGTTCATAATAATAAAATAAATAAATAAATAAAATAATCTCCAGCAAGCAATTTTATTGCAATTTAACTCATTATTTTTTTTTAACTTGTGTTTAGAAGTCTGGATTAAATCTTGATTCTTTTCCCCCCTCTGCATACTGTAAGTGGCAAGGAGAAAGAGTTCTGGCTAGGGAAGCAGGAGCTTCACTCTGCTATGCTGGAGAGGCCCTGCTCCTTACAAGGCTTTACTTCTTATATCTGTAAAATAGAGGATGAAACAATGAAACAACTTTCAGGTCACACTCCATCACTGAGGGAAGTTAGGACAGGAACCTGGAGGCAGGAATTGATGCAGAGGTCATGGAGGAGTGCTGCTTACTGACTTGCTCTTTCTGGCGTGCTTGGTCTGCTTTCTTACAGCACCCAGTACCATTAACCCAGAGGTGAGACCATTCACAGTGGACTGGGCACTTCCAAATCAATTATTAGTCAAGAAAATGCACCACAGGCCAATCTGTTGGTGGCATTTTTGCAATTAAGATTCCTTCTTCTTAAATGATTCTAGCTTGGTCAAGTTGACATAAAACTAGCCAGCATACATATGGTGCACATACATGCATACAGGAAAAATATGCACACACATATATGAATAAATCATTTTAAAAAGTTAGAATGTGATTTCTCAGTTATGTATTTCAAGCATTCGATTGTTTGGATTTTTTTAAGAGCTTTTGTTTCCCTGAGCACTTTTCACCACAATGTTCTTTGGGCAAGGTGACCTCAATAGCCTCTTACTCTGCTGGGGCAAAGAAAAACAAATAGATGAAGAAATGCCATTATCAGCATGATCCAAAATCATTCAGCAGGAACCCAGAGTTTTTCTGCACAAAAACAATTTTTACTAGTTTTATTTTGATTATAAAAAGAGCATATGTCCTGTAAAAAGTCATTCAAAACCAAAAAAAAAGGAGAAATAAATAAGAAATGTAAAAGAATGTTAAAATTACTTCTAATACCAATCCCCTCATAACATTTTGATTTACAATCTTCCAGATGTCTTGTCTGTATAGGTATATATGTGTGCATACTTGTGCTCTTTGTCTTAAAAAGAAGTGTGTTTATGTTATAATAGATGTTGTCTAGCCAACTCTATTCCTATTGCACTGTGGTTCTCAACCTTCCTAACACTGGGACCCTTTAACATTGTTCCTCATGTTGTAGTGGCCAACCATAAAATTATTTTGTTGTAATTTTTCTACTGTTATAAATTATATTATAATGTAAATATCTGTGTTTTCCAATGGCCTTAGGTAACCCCTTATAAAAGTGCTGTTTAAGCCCCCAATGGTTCAGAACCAATATCATTGTGAATTGTAATCTAAATATCTACCATGCAAGATTTCCAATATGTGACCCAAAATGGGTCACAACCAACAGGCTGAGGACCACTGTTCTAACAACAGAGTAGCCATTGTGCAGGACAATGTCAACTGTGTGACCTGGGAATTCTGTGCTTTGTCATCTCGTCTATGGAAATAGGTCAAAGATATTGCAGAGGCTTGTGTGTAAGCAGCTGTTTCCACTGCTACCTGAAGCTGAGTGTCCGGCATGGTAACCGCTAACGACAAGTTGCTGCTTACTTGAAAAGTCATTAAGATTAAGTGCTTGCCGGCTAAGCCAGTAGGCCAGGCATGGTGACTCAAGCCTGTAATAATCCTAGTGCTGCAAAAAGTAGGGTTAGGGGATTAAAAGATGCCAGCCTTAGCTGCAGGAAAAGTTTCAGATCAGCCTAGGATAGACTGAGACTCTGCTTTAGAGGAAATTAAAAATAAAAATGAATAAATAAATAAAATCTAAGACATAATCAACCCATGTGGGAGTAAACATTTAATATTATTTCTCAGGAAATTAAAGCATATTTCTTCTCCTCTTCTTCCTAGAAAACTTGGATGAGACAATTGCTCTGCAGACTAAGAACAAGCTAGAAAAAAATGTCACTGACAGTAAAAGCAAGCTTTACCCAGGTAGGATTTACTGTCTTGAGTGGTAAATAATGAGCCTCAGTAAACATTACTAGAGCATTACAGATTCCAGAACACTTTAAAGTCTCCAATCCAACCATGGAAATAACCACATGGACTTAGGCTACTTATAGCTTGTCATGGCAGAGAATTCATACTGCCACAAGCATGGAAAATTCTTTTGTTTGGGGTCTTCTTTGTTGTTTCTGCTGGGCTGGGAATTGAACAGAGAGCCTCAGTGTGGAAGACATTCTACCACAGAGGCATGCTGCACTAGAGGGTAATGTAGGTGTGTCACAAAGGCTCTTTAGGGGTGGCTGGTCACAAAACTGAGCAAATCCTCAATAAAATCCTCCATTCACGTTACTTTCTTACTGCTTCTTAAGACCAGACTATCTGTCATTCCCCAGTGTCCCCACATCTCCTCACCCTCCCCCAGATCATCCCACCCCTCTGGGATGCTCTGTGCTCCTCCACAATATGTCCCTTTCCTGTGTTTCTCTTCTACCCACAGTCCTGCTCTCCCCAGCAAACACCACAGAACTGAGCTGTGTGAAGAACCTTCCTCTCAAGGGGAAGAAGTAGCAAAGAGAAAAGATAGCAAGCTGTCCATTCTTATGCTTTAACAATTTTGCCCTCACCACAGAAATTATATGCATGTTGGTGATGCTGTAATGTGCCTTTTAAAAATGATATTGTCATGCAGGGTTTTCAATTTAACTTTAATGGTAAGGCTCAAAGGCAGCCCTTCATGCTTGCTAGGCAGGTACATGCAGCTACATGTTTAGTCTTTAAACAAGTTTTTTTCTTTTATATTTATTTATCTTATGAGTGTGTGTGTGTGTGTGTGTGTGTGTGTGTGTGTGTGTGTATAAAAGCCAGAAGTCAAAATCAAGTGGCATCCTTATTGTTTCCCACCTTATTTATTGAAACATAATCATTAACTGAACCTGGAACTCATAGATTTGGCTATATTAACTGGTCAGCAAGTCCAGAAATTCCCCTGTATTTGCCTCTTCAGTGCCAGGAACTCAAGAGGACAGAAGACAGTGGCAAGAGAATTGGAAGTTCAAGGCCAATCCAGGCTACATGAAACTTTGTCTCAAAAAAAATTATTATTTGTAACCAAGACCTATTTAGTACTTCCATTTGACTGTCAACCCTGACTAAATTAAGATAAATAGGGCTGAGTGTAGTTGGTTGTCTTTACTCTTTTGGGGGACTCAACACTCAGTTCCCAAATAAATCACACACAGAGTCTTATTCTTTCTTATAAATGCCTAGCCTTAGCTTGGCTGGTTTCTAGCCAACTTTTCTTAAATGAGCCCATCTACCTTTTGCCTCTGGGCTTTTACCTTTTTTACCTTTTACTATTCCTGTATGTCTTGACTTTATTTCTTTCGCAGTAGCTTTCTGTGTGGCTGGGTGGCTGGCCCCCGAAGTCTTCCTCCTTCTCTTGCTCCTCAATCTTTTTAGCCAGAGTTCTCTTCCCATTTATTCTCCCTGCCTGCCAACCCCACCCATCCTTTCTCCCTCCTCGTTATTGGCCATTCAGCTCTTTATTAGACCAATCAGGGAAAGTAACACAGCTTCACAGAGTTATTTTAAAAAAATAACATAAAAAAATGCAACACATCTTTGCATTACTCAGCAAATTTTCCACCGCATAAATAAATCTCTTAAAACACCCTAAAATAATATTCTACAATAGCTGAGGGTGTAACTCAGTGGTAGAGCACTTGCCTAGCATGCATGAGGCTCTAGGCTTGATCACCAGCATTGGTCCTCCTCAGAGAGGGAGAGGAGGAAGGAAGGAGCGAAGGAAGACAAATAGCCAGTTTTCATTGTACGTGCCAGCTATTCTGAAGACTGAGGCAGGAGGATTGCTGGAGCTGGAAATTAAAGGATAACATAGTGAAAGCCAATCTCAAACATGATGATGATAATAATAATAATAATAATAATAATAATAATAATAAAGCAAGACAAAGAATCTGGAGTGCTGGGAGTCTAGGCCCAGCTTCTTATTAACTCAGTGGGTGACCCTGAGCATCTCTTTCTCTCCAGGGCCTCAGTTTCATGTTCTATGTAATGAAGGTAGACGGTTGGATTAGATCACCACTGAAATCCCTTTCCATTTATAAACTATAACATGATCTATAACTGTGTCTTTTCAATAAGGTTTGTTGTGCATTAAGAATTAAGGACAGTAGGAAATGGTGTTGTAACCACAGTGCACTATCTGATCACAGTGCCATCAGAGAAGAGTCACGAAGAAACAGACAGCACCAAGGAAGAAGCCGCCAAAATGGAAAAGGAATATGGAACCCTGAAGGATTCTACAAAAGATGTTAACTCCAACCTAGGAGGAAATACAGATGGAGCCAAAGGTCTGGATCCAACAGCTCTGGGTTAGCAATGAAGCTGGGGTAGGAAGTTTCCAACACACACGTAGGATGATTTAAAATAAAGCCCTCCACACACAGCATAATCTGCATAGCTAAGATTCAAAGAGTTGGGCAGTCCAACATCAAGCCCACACAGTACAATCTGCATAGCTAAGATTAGCATGTGGCACCTCTGCTTGAATAACAGTGTGTTTTAATGGCTTCAGTCTTATGGGATGGCAAAAATCATTTCATTCTCTGCTGTGCTTGGGAAGGGATATTCAGTGGGCTGCTATGCTTGGGAAGGGATATTCAGTGGGCTGCTGTGCTTGGGAAGGGATATTCAGTGGGCTGCTGTGCTTGGGAAGGGATATTCATGGCTGAGGGAATTTTCACAGTCATTTATATATATTTGATGTTCAGTTTATAATCCTAATTTATTGAACAATACTATTTATTTCTTTAGAGAAGACAGGACTTAGTGAGTTTACAATTTCACATTTTTGTTTTGTTGGTTTGCCTTAGTGTCTTGAGACATAGTAATCCAGATGGATCTAGAATTCTCTATGTAACCCAAGCTGACCTCAAATTCAGAGCAACCCTCCTGTCTCAGCCTCCTGTGAACTAGAATTACAGGAATGAGTTCTTTAAGTTGCTAAATAGTTCTTTAAACAATCACAATACAACTTACTCAGCCAGATCGCTTGAATGTATGCGTTTAACAAAGCAAACTTCTTACTCAAGGAGTGATTCAGTATGGAAATGCCTTTAGGACCTTGATAAAAATCATAAATTCAGTGTACCAATTTGTTTTTTAAAAATGTATCTATGACCACCCCACCCTTTAGGAATAAGACTTGATGGAGCTTTAGATTCTAAATTGGTAAATCTTTTGATTGGGGCAGGATGTGGATCCTGTAATATGCTCATAGTTTAAACACCTCTTATTACAAGTTTCATAGTTACATTTCATAGAAAAATTACATTCCCATGTCTCAAAACACCTTGTTTGAAACACTGTGTCTTCATCAGAAGCTGGGCAGAGATGTTGGATCCTGCTTTGCCTTTCTGTCCTTAGGAAATGTTGATCTCTTTAGTATAATTGGAGCCTGCTAGGTCTTACCAATGTCTTGTTAGTAGATTCATTTGGACACTTTATTCCTCAGGAAGAGAGGAGAATGGAAGTGGGCCAGTTCTCTTTCCTGGGGGAGGGGAATTGGCACCCAGCTAAGCTGTCATCTGAGAACACGTGGCACTGGAGTCTACATTGGCTCTGAATGCATTCATGGTAATGAGTGAATGGGCTTTGCTTTCTCCTTGCTATGCTATGATATAATATGATTACCTGGCCCCTCGTGCTTATATCATAACTCTTTAACCTTTTTCACATTTATTTATTCATTATGTGTGTATACGTATAAATCTGAGGTCTCAAACTCTTATGCTCATACACACATACACACATCGCAGCACAAGTGGGTGGTCAGAGGCAGCTTGTTCTCTCCTCCCATCATGTGAGATCCAAGGATCAGACTCATGGGCCTGACAGAAGTGCCTTTTGCCTACTGAATCATTTCATTGGCCCTGTATTTGCTAACATTCTTTCAAATTTTTTGAGACAGAGTCTAACTACATAGCCTTGGCTGGCCTGGAGCTCACTGCATAGACCAGGCTGGCATCAACCTCACAAAGATCCACCTGCCTCGGCCTCTCCAGTGCTGAGATTAAAGGCGTGTGACACCATGCCTGGCTGCTACTATTTTCTATTGTCTTTCCATTCTTGTCAATTAGTGATGATTTTATGGGAAAATGGCACAGTGTGTGTGATAGTAAGAACCCCTTATTTCACTGTCGTCTTTTGATGACCCCATCTTTCTAGATCCACTCCAGATTTTCTTTTCACAAGACTTGAAATCAATGCCCTCAAGGAATTCTGCTTCCTCCCTCCCTTCTTTCCTTCTCTTATTCCTTCATGTGCAATGGTCATATTCCCTAGGAGCACAACAACCACACAATAAATCCTTTAACATGCTTAGACAGCATGCTGAGTGCTGAGGATGACACCCTGTATTGCTGGGGAAGCATCCCCAGGCATAGCTGTAGCATATCTCTGCTCTTCTGTTTTTAAAGAAAACACTGTGAAAATAGTACATAAAGGTGATACTGACTATGTAGGATGGGCATGCGTGTTAGTCACCTTTCTCTCACTATAACAAAATACCTGAGACTCATAAAGAGAAAGGTTGGTTTGGGGCTCACAGTTTGAGAGGGTCCAGTCCATCATCTGTTGGTCTTGTTGCTTTGGGCCTGTGGTAGGTGGAACATCTCAAGAGGAGCACTAGCAGAACAAACTCAAAATCAAGGGGGACTAACAAGGTAGATACTGGGGTCCCACCATCCCCACTGAGTGTGCCTCCACCACCACCTCTTAAAGTTTTCACAGCCTGTCATGATGCCACTCTGGGAGAACCTAGACAGAAGGAGACTTTGCAGATCTGTTCTGTAGCAGAGCATTTGCAGGCTGTGCTGGTGGGAGATCTCACCCTTCGTGGGGTTCCCATCTGATAGTAATGCAAGGAGAGGAGGAGACATCTCCATCCATCTAGTGTCACACGCAACCTCGCCAGCAAGGAAGACGCGACACCAGGCTCTTCTTTCAGCAGTTTTATTCAGGAACCTTGAACAATTTTCTAACTTCTGACTTACTTACTTAACAACAGGGACTGACTGACTTACTACATCTTCTCTCTCATTCTCTTCTCTCTCATTTCCCCCCCCCCCCGGGGAAACCCCGCCCGCAGCCTAAATAGCCTCTGGGCAGCCAACCCCAGTACGCCACATAGGCACTGCCTATAGGTCCAGGTACGCGGAAGCAAGCCAGATCCTCAGCCTAGCCAATTATGGGAATGTTCGTCACTGAGAGCACTCACCATGTGGAAAGTGGAGGACGGAAGCCAGCACCATCTTTAAGGTGTGGCTACACGCAGCTCTCTACAATCTAGTATTAATTTCTGTGTTCCCGCTTCTGAAACTTTAGGACAGTGGTAGAGACTTAGGGTTTAAATTATCTTCCTACTCTTCACAGCTCTTGACTATGTTACTCTATGGTAAGAATAAACAAGTCTAACATAATTTAGAAAACACCAAACTGAACATAAGATAAGGACCAACATTTCTGAACAAAACATAATCGTGAAAATAACTAGCATTCACATTTGTCTTACAGTTGTTCATTTACACTATTTTTCAATGGTTATTTGACTTCTGTTATAAAAATCCAGTGAGGAACAGCCATGTATGTTTCTGGCCCAGACTTTTGGGCCTAGCCCTGAGATTCGGATCTACTCATAGCCCCACTGCCACTTAGCACCAAATAATCACACAAATTAATTTTACATTGATTGACCTAGGGCCCAGGCATATAACTTGTTAACTCCATCTTAACCCATGTTTCTGATCTTGTTTAGCCATGCTGCTTGGTACCTTTTCTCAGCAGCATTTCAACTTCTTTTCTCTTTGTCTCCTGGAATCTCTGCTCTGTTCTTCCTGTTCCCAGAGTTTTCTTAGTCTGGTAGTCCTGCCCACACTTCCTGTCTGCCTTTAGCCAATCAGCATTTTCATTAAACCATTAGGTGGGACAGTTATTTACAATGAAATAACATAATCCCACTACAACTGACTCTATGCAGAAAATACATGCATTTATACAAGACTGATGAATCTCTATTTCATTTTCTTTCTTTATTCTCTCTCTCTTTATTTAAATATAGTCTTTAACCCTGGTTGGCTTGGAACTCACTATGTAGCCCAGTCTGGCCTTGAATTTGTAATTGTCCTCTTGGCTCAGTCTTCTGAATATTAGGACTAAAGACCTGAGCCACTTTGCCTGGCAGAGATAGTTCCCACCCTCTACATAGGCAAGCACAAGCCAGGAACATGCACATATATCCTACTTATTAGTAAGCAGACATGCAGAATACAGGCTTCCTGCAGGAGAGAAAGTTGGGGGCACTGCAGAGTAGAACATAGAATAAGGTAATGGCGGGGCTGGAGAGATGGCTCAGAGGTTAAGAGCACTGACTGTTCTTCCAGAGGACCTGAGTTCAATTCCCAGCAAAACCACATGGTGGCTCACAACCATCTATGATGAGGTCTGGTGCCCTCTTCTGTAAAACTGTATGCATAATAAATAAATAAATCTTAAAAAAAAAAAAAAAGGAATAAGGTAATGGCTCATCTAAAAGCATTTGAAGAAATAATTGTAAGCAAGACACACTGGCAAGAATGTTTGCAGAATACTCTTTTGGTTTTGAAGTATGGGGTGATGGTCTCATGTAACCACAGTAGATATTTCTTAACCATGCCAAGCAGACACTGAACCTGTGACCAATAAATATGGGACTAATAGTAAAAACAACAACACCCTAGGCTTATATCATTGCACTTATATGTCTATATGCATGTTAATTCATGAAAATCCAGTATAGGGACTAGAGATCTGGCTCTGTGGTTAGGAGCACTGGCTGTTCTTGCAGAGGACCTAAGCCTGTTTCCCAGCAGCCACAGCAATGGCTCATCACCACCACCAGTAACTACAGCTCCAGAGATGCCAACGCCCTCTTCTGGCTTCCTCAGGCACAAGCCTACCTGTGGCATACCTTCACATAGACACACATAAAAAATAAAATGTTAAATCAAGTTTATTTTTACCACAAAATAACATATTTTATCTATCAGTGAATGAAAAATAACTCATTTTACTTTTGAATGTAATTTAGACTACTTAACTATTGCTTTCTACAGGGACTCATTTTTTTATTTATTTGTAGTTATTTATTTTGGCTTTTTAAGACAGGGTCTCAGATAGTTCAGACTTAACTTTGTTCACTATATAGCTGAAGCTGACCTTGAACTCCTGACCTTCTTTTCTCTACCTCCTCAATGCTAAGAATACAGATTTGCGTCACCACACCTGGCATAGATTGGTAAAGTTATTTGCATGATTCAATAGTTATTTCTAAATTTCGGAGTATGCCAATAATGAAAATTTTATTCTAATTCTAACCATATTTAGAAAATTGCTTAATTTTTCTCTAAAGACCAAAGGAATTAGTTTAAAATGTTCCATTATCTAAGAACTGCCCCTTCTGCCAGGTGGGCGTTTACTAACTCACTTCTGATGTGTGAGTCACTGAAAATATTTTTTTCAATTAATTGATTTTTTTATGGGTGTTTTGCCTCATGTGTGTGTTTGTGTGTGCGTGTGTGTGTGTGTGTGTGTGTGTGTGTGTGTGTGTGTGGTGGGGGTGTGTGTAACTGAAGTTACAGATGGTCATGAATCACCATCTGGATGCTGGCAATAGAAACTGAGTCCTCTGGAAGAGCAACCAGTGCTCTTAACTACTGAGAAACCTCTCCAGCCCTTGAAAATCTTCCAGTCTTCTTGAAAACTCATCCAAGGAATGAGATCAGCATTGTAGCATCATAGGCTCATTCCAGGGCCACCATATGTCATGTTGCTAACTAGATAATGGAATTAAGCTGGAAACAGTGGCCTCTGCAGTGATGTTTACCTAAACGTCTTCTCATTCCCATCCCTTTTTTATAGAAGCCAGAAAAGTTGGGCTATTTAACTCATAAGCTGACAGGTCATATGAATCCTCTTGCTTAAGCAACATAAGAACAATTGCATTTCTCCATTCAGATCCCAAGTCACTCTGTTAGACATATCCAAAAACAGAGTCTGGTCTTGCCCTCCGAGCCAGTAAGTGAGATGGGAGTGCAGACAGAGAAGCCTGTGTCAACCCACGTTTCTGAAGGACATCAAAGGCAGTGTCTCCTCCTATGTAAAACCATAAATTGCCTTTCCAGAATCCACCCCCTAATTAACAAACCAGTAAAGCAACATATGAGAAATAAATTGACTAGCATAAGAGCTGGTGCCAGAGAGTAGTAAAACTGGGCCTTGAACCCTTGACCTCTGACTCCTAATCCAGTGTTTATAACAGCACGTTGTGGGCTTTTAAAATACTATCCCTGTGAAGAAATCATATTCTTCCTCCTTCTCTGCCTTATTTTTTCTTCTTCACTGTTTATTCCTCTTCCTCTTCCTCCTCCTTTTCTCAAGATAACATCTCACACAGCCCCTGGCTGACCTCATACTCCCTATGTAACTGAGGATAACTTTGAACCCCTGAGTGCTGGGATGACAGTAATACCAATGCATGTGGTGCTGGAATCAAACCTGGGCTTCATGCATCCTGGGCATAAACTCACCAAGTTACATTCTCAATGCGTGGCTTTGGGACCCTTCCTGGTGTTCATGGCAGTTGCTTTGATATGTGCCATTCAAAACTGTAGTCGTGTACTATCGACATGGCTTTGAGCAGCACGTAAAATGAGTCTTTACAAATACTTGCGGTTTTTTCTCATTTATTTCTTTATTTGATGCGGGAGCACACACCATAGCAGGCACAGAGAAGTCAAAGGATAGTTTTCAGGAGTTGGCTCTTTCCTTCCACCGGGTGGTTCTGGAGGATTGAACTCAGGTCATAAGACTTGGCAGCAAGTGCACTTATTTGCCAGCCATTGTTTGTTTGTTTGTTTGTTTGTTTGTTTGTTTGTGGGCTTTGTTGTTGTTTGTGTTGTAAATGTTCTTAAAGCTCCAGTCTCTTTAGGGTCTGTTGTACCCAGTAGATAAACCACATGGATTTTTATACTTTTGTCCAGGGCAGGAAGAGGTCAGGATAGCATTTTCAGGGCCAACAAGGCCATGTGTAAGAAGGGGTGTTTCTCTTATAACACTGAGGACCAGAATAGCCAGAGAAGCAGGCCTGCATCTCAGCTCTGGCTCTCTGCCATCGACTTCAGCATGTGTTTGAAGGCTCATACCATATTACCTCAGCCATGAGCTATTTTTTTTCCAAAGACTGCTGAGATAAATTGGAAAAAAAATAGCCCAGCGTTCCAAAGTGGACTCTCATGGGCTTTCAGCACACACTGCATAAATAAAAGATTTACCTTACAGCTCAGAGAAGAGAAAATGTAAATAAAAGCCAGCTGCTCCTCTCCAAAAGCAGAGGACACCTGACTTCATCCCTGCCTTTTCCCATGCCCCGGTGCATGTGTGATGGCCCTGGCTGCCAGACTTTGCCACACCTCAGGATTATTTATTAAAAGGCTGATGCCTGATTCCTTGCCCCAAGATATGTGTTCATTTTCAGGGTTCCTCAGTGGGCAGCAAAGGTGGAAGAGACTGTGCATCTGCCTGAGGAGCAAGGAGGCTGAAGTACTGACCTGTCATTTTATTTTCCATCAGTTGAGAGGGGTCCTGTTGTCATAGGCAAATAAAGGGAGGCAGTGGGCTCAGTGGTTAAGAGCACTAGCTACTCTTCCTGACTACCCTGGTTCCATTCCCCCCTCTGCCCTCTGCCCCACTGTCCCATGGCCCTCTGCCCTTTGCTCCTCTGCCCTCTGCCCCCTCTACCTCTCTGCCCCATTGCCATTCTACTCCTCTGTCTTCTGCCTCAAATGCTGAGGTATAAATTGGGAGCCTCCATTCCCCCAGGCCAGGATCTTATATATGCCAGGCTGGTTTTGAACTCCCTAGTTAGCTGAAGGTGAACTTGAACTCTAGCTCTCCCTACCTCCACCTCCCAAGTGCATGAATTACCAAGCGTGCTCTCTCTCTCTCTTTCTCTCTCTCTCTCTCTCTCTCTCTCTCTCTCTCTCTCTCTCTCTCTCTCTCTCTCTGTGTGTGTGTGTGTGTGTGTGTGTGTGTTGCTGGGTATAGAACCTGGGGCTCTGAACATGCTAGGCAAATACTCTGAACTGAACTACAATCTATTTTCAGGCCCTCAAAATATGTCTAACCTTCCTAATTCAGCATTTTTAATTTAGTATTTAAATAAGTAACCATTGATTTTCATTTTTCTCAAGTACGATTTCCATAAGATTGTAATATATTGAAGATTAGATTTTCTTTTTATTATAAATAAAGTCATATCTTTTATCCATGTATCCCCTTGTTTAGACTCCCTTCCCCCTCCCGTCCCTCCATCACTCGCTCTTCTCCCCATCACTTTATCTCCTCCCCAGAAAGAGCAGGAGGTCCCAAGGTCCCAAGGTGGCTTAGTTCAGCATCCACTCCAGGTAGATCTGCTTTCCTCAACTCCACATCAAGAATGGGTCAGGTGTTCCTCTGGAGGGAATGGGCTCCAAGGTGCTGGTCCAAAGTGTTTCAGATCCCTAGCTGTTCAGTGGTTGTGGTTTGCAGCTTGAACATGCTTAGCCTTTTGTTTAAAGTCCACTAATGAATGAGTACATCCCCTGCTTATCTTTCTGGGTTTGTGATACTTTGCTCAGCAGGATATTCTCCAAATCCATCCATTTGCCTGCAAATTTTAGGATGTCATTTTTTCTTACTGCTGAGTAGTACTCCATTATGTAGATGGACCACAGTTTCTTAATCCATTTTTTAGTTGAGGGGCATCTAGTTTGTTTCCAGGTTCTTGCTATTACAAATAATGCTGCTATGAACATAGTTGAGCTAATGCCTTTGGAGTGCAAATGTGCATCTTTAGGGTATATGCCCAGTAGTGGTATTGCTGGATCCTTGGAGAGATTGATTCCCAGTTTTCTGAGAAACTTCCATACTGCATTCCAAAGTGGCTCAACCAGCTTACACTCCCCCCAACAATGGAGGAGTGTTCCCCTTGCTCTGCAACCTCTCCAGCATAGGCTGTCATCCGTATCTTTTATCTTAGCTAATCTGGCAGGTGTCAGGTGGTATCTCAAAGTTGTTTTGATTTGCATTTCTCTGATGGCTAAAGATGCTGAGCACTTTTTCAAGTGCCATTTGTAATTCTGATGCTGTAATACTCCCTTTTTTAGTTCTGAACCCCATTTTTTGATTGGATGGGATTCAAGGTTTTGGGCTCTAGTTTCTTGATTTCTCTATATATTTTAGAGCTCAGTCCTCTGTCACTTGCAGGGTTGGTGAAAATCTTTTCCCAATCTGTAAGCTGTTGGTTTGTCTTATGGACTGTATCTTTGGCTTTACAGAAGCTTCTCAGTTTGAGGAGGTCCCAATTATTGATTGTTGTTCTTAGTGTCTGTGCTACTGGTATTATATTTAGGAAGTGGTCACCTGTACCAATGTGTTGGAGGGTATTTCCCACTTTCTTTTCTATCAGGTTCAGTGTGGCTGGGTTTATGTTGAGGTCTTTGATCCACTTAGATTTGAGTTTTGTGCAGGGTGATAGGCTTGAATCTATTTGCAGTTTTCTACACACTACCATCCAGCTATGCCAACACCATTTGTTAAATATACTATCTTTTTTCCATTGAATATTTTGGACCTCTTTGTCAAAGATCAGGTGTTCATAGGTTTTTGGCAAAAGAATGCTTTAAATTATTTTTAAATATTATTTAAAGAAGAATATATTAGGATATACCCAAAAGTTTCAGTAACCCTATCTAATATGCTAATGATAAATTGATATTTATTTACTAAACTAAATCAAATGAAGATCACTAGCTTTATTTAAACTCTTTACAAGAAAAATTATTTGAAGTAGTCTAAACTGCACTAAGATTTCTCTCCTTGTGCAAAACGTCTCATGTAACTAAATTATTTTGCAATACAAATCACTATATTACTAAATCCAGAAGGAGGCATGGCAGCTCACACCATAATCCCAATACAGAAGGCAGAGGCAGAAGGATAGAGCCGCAAGTTGGAGACCAACCTGGTGTATGTGGAAAGTTCCAAACCAATCAGGAATCATGGAGCTTAATTAATTAATAAGCAAATTTAACAAATCCCGTTGGTCAACTTACCAACAAGGGACAAGCAGCAGCAATGTACATGTATCTTGTACTGAATGATTAACACTAACCAGCAACATTGTTCTGTATGTATTCTGACTGTTTTATTTGTTTAAATATATATTATTATTGGGGGGAATCTGGGTATGTGTGGGGAGATCAGAGAACAATTTTCAAACACCAACTCTCTCGTTCCCACCTCTCATGGTCCTTGGGATCAAACTCTGGTCATCAGATTTTTAAAGCAAATGTTTATTGCCCACTAAATCATCTTGCCAGCCCCATCATCTGACATTCATGTAACAAGCCATTGAAACCAAAGCGTCTCCTGCATAGGTGTAGACAGTGAATAGGGCCGAAAATTGTTGCAAATCTCTTTTATTGTCCATTTATTCCTTTTTCATAGAAGTTTCTCAGCACTTCATTGGGAACCTGATAGCATGAGGTCATAATAATGAAGTCTGAATGGGCTTCAGGCCAGGAAGAAAAAGCTGTTTAGAGAGTTCTCTGAAATGTGGCTGTGTAAACTAGAACCCTGGCAGATCTTAAGGCAGTGAAACACTGTGCATGAACTGTCATCAGATTCCCCAAGTTCAGTCCTGGCTCTGCGACCAGCTAGCCATGTGTATGTATATGTATACATATGCTAGCCGTGTGTATGTATATGTATACATATGCTAGCCGTGTGTATGTATATGTATACATATGCTAGCCGTGTGTATGTATATGTATACATATGCTAGCCGTGTGTATGTATATGTATACATATGCTAGCCATGTGTATGTATATGTATACATATGCTAGCTGTGTGTATGTATATGTATACATATATGTATGATATTGCTTTTCCTCTCTCTGTGCCTCAGCTTCTTCATCTGAAACAAGCGATGATAATAGAGCTGTCTCAAAAGTTATCGAGAGAGAAGAGTAGATGAGAATGCATTTTGGAGCACAAAGAATAGCCTGTGGCACATGATCAGCACATGGCCCAGATCAGACAGAGTTCTATGCAGTCACCAGTAGCATCAGGGCTTAAAGTGGCCTCAGATTGGTGTCATTGCAACTCTACAGTTGGGCAGTCTGTGCTTCTACAGAGGCACTGGACTTTAAAGGCCTCTACTGTTATATGACAGAGAGCGAGGAAAGCTATGTGGTGTTTTACTACACACACTTTAAAAATGGAGAATTCATCTGGTTACAGATGACAGATTCTTCAGGGTAGGACAAGCTATATTACTGTCTGTGTCTGAAGGTGGAATCCGGTCTTTCAGATGATGCACATATTAGAAACCAAGCAGATCACAGCCCAAATTCCAATGCTATTGTCTATCCTTAACCAAAGCACTCATCTTCTCTGAAATTCAGATCCTTAGTTCTTAAGGTAATAATACCTACTTCCAAACACCCATGCCAACAGTGTTCCAGAGGCTGGTGCTCAGTTATGCTGGGAAACTCAGCAAGAGGTGGATATATAGTTTTGTGTTTTATATTCATATATCAGTATATCTGAAGGAGTTTTATTAGAACTGGTTCAGAAGTTCACCATCCTGACACAATCAAGGGCCTGCTCCCAACTTTTCAACTGAGTGTTGACATAGACCCTCTCAAAACTCTGTTTAGAGTTGTAAGAGATACTTACTACAGCCAGAGATTCTGAGCCTTCAGCAGATGGAAGTGGTAAATATCTGCTGTTCTAACTCATCCTTTGACTTGAGACTGCTCCTCAGAATCATCTCCAACCTGAAATTTCCCAATACAAGAACCATAGGGACTTATCTATCTGCTAAATGGAATGGAAATGTCTAGAAAGAGGCTGAAGAAATGGCCCAGTGGTTAAAAGCATAGTGTTCTTGCCAAGAACCTGAGTTCAGTTCCCAAAACCCACATCAGACATCTCAGAACTGCCTGTAAGTCCAGCCTCAGGGAATCTGATGCCTTCTTCTGGACTCCATGGATACCTGAATTCACACATGCACATAACCATACACAGACACACACACACACACACAGACACACACACACAATTAAAAATAAGTCTTTTCTTAACGCCTAAGGAGATATCAAACCAAATTTGTGTGTGGCATAACTAACCATCTTAGATAATGACCATTGTGGTCTGTGTCTGGAATATTATCCACAAGTGTTTCCTTTTAAAACTCCCTACACAGTGGGCAGTGAAGGCGCACACCTTTGATACCAGCACTCAGGAGGCAAAGGCAGGTAGATCTCTGCAAGTTGGAGGCCAGCCAGGTCTACAGAGAGAGTTCCAGGACAGCCATAGCTGTTACAGAGAGAAACCCTGTCTGGAAGGAAGGAAGGAAGGAAGGAAGGAAGGAAGGAAGGAAGAAAAGAAACTCTCTACACATGATCACATGTGTGCACACATGTATAGAAACATGAACACTACTCAGCTGTTAATCCACCTACCAATTTCTCTACAAGTTCAGTTTTGATGGTTTTAAATGTGACCTTGATAACAGTTTTCTGTTTAATCTGACTGTCCTGTCTTTTCCAGGGAAAACGGAGGCCTATTTGGAAGCCATTAGAAAAAACATCGAATGGTTGAAGAAACACAACAAAAAAGACAACAAAGAAGGTAGGGGCTTGCTGTGGTTGTCTGTCACAAACTTTACCCATTTCCCTGGGTTCTTATGTTACAATCCTTGGGGTCAAATTGCCTGAGTTAAAGTTTCCTCTCAAACTCAGTCTCTCAGATGTCAAGAGGGATGGATACACCCCCCACAGACACACACACCTCTCTTTCAGTCTTTTTGAAGTTATTATGGAGAAGACAGTTTTGTTTGCTTGTTTGTTTTGATTTTGTTTTTGATCTTACTGTATAGCCTTGGATAGCCTGGAACTTTCTTTGTAGACCAGGCTGTTCTCAAACTCACAGAATTTCACCTGCCTCTGCATGCCTCGTTCTGGGATTAAAAGTGTTCCATACCACACCAACCCCAAGTAATAAGTTTTATTATATCACTTTCATAATACTTTGTTCTTATTGGTCTCCTCTCCCTACCCCCTCCAGCTCCAGCCCCCTCCTGCTGATCCCCTCAGAACCTCCCTCCACTCCTGCACTCCTGTCACATATGTTTTATTACCCTTGACTTCCATAAGAGCTCTTCTTGCCCTTTCATGTCCTGTGCCCTTTACACTCTCTCTCTCTCTCACACACACACACACACACACACACACACACACACACAGAGAGAGAGAGAGAGAGAGAGAGAGAGAGAGAGAGAGAGAGAGAGAGAGAGAAGATATATACAAGACTTAAAATCAAGAATATGCATCTGAAAGAAAAAACATGCTATGTATCTTTCTGGGTCTGATTTACTTAATATACTTATCTCCAGTTCCATTCACTTTCCTAAAATTCATAATTTTATTTTTCTTTACAGCTGAATAAAATGTGATTGTGCATTTGAACCACATTTCTTTACTCACTCATATGGTGATGAACATCTAGACTGATTATACTTTTTAGCTGCTATAAATGGTGCAGCAATAAACATGGGTGTACATGTAACCCTGTGGCAGGACTTAGGACCACCATTCAATCCATCTAAACCACTCTCGGGTCTATAGACAGAGGACTTTATATGCAGTTTTCTTTTTTGAGAAAGCATTGTACTGGTTTCTGTGGTGATGCAGCAGTTTATGCTCCCATAGCTGTGCATAAGGACCTGCTTCCTCAGCATTCTCATTGGTTGTTTTCATTGTTAGCCTCTCAGACTGGGGTGAGATAGCTAAAAATGTGGCACATACATTGGCCACTTGTGCTTCTTCTTTTAAGAACTGCCTGTTTGGATCTCTGTGAGTTTGAGGCCAACTTGGTCTAAGTAGTGAGTTTCAGGCTAGCCAGAACCAAACAGTAGGACACTTTCTTAAAAGAAAAAAAAAAAAAAAAAGCCTGTTCAGTCCATTTGCCCATTTATTGATTGAACAATTTCTAAAGATTGTGTGTGTGTGTGTGTGTGTGTGTGTGTGTGTGGCCACAGTTTGCGTCATCTGTCTTCCCCAACTGCTTTTCAGTGTATTTTCTATTACATTTGGAGAGGAGGTCCACATATGCTGTAGCAGGTTTCTAGAGATCAACAACTCGCAGGACTCAGTTCTCCCCTAACACCATGTGATTCTGGGGATGGAGCCCCTTTAACATGGTGAGCCCCTCCAGGGCCCTCTATATTATTTTCTGAGATGAGTCTCTCAATGGGCCCAAAACTAGTCATTGGCAGGATTGGCCATTGAGCTTCAAGAATCTGCCTGTCTTACCTAGGTATGTGGTGCACACCTTTAATCTCAGGATTTGGGAGGCAAAGACAGGTAGATTTTGGTGAGCTTGAGGCCAGCCAGGTCATCCAGAGCCACTTATTGAGACCTTGACTTTAAATAAAAAAATCTACCTAGATCTACATCCCAGCACTGGAATTACAGATGTGCTCCACCATGCCCAGCTTTTCATGCTGATACTGGGATTCAAACTCAGGCCCTCACACTTTCATGCCAAGCACTTTACAGCTGATTTATCTCTCCAGCTGCCATGACCTAGATTTTTGATGTTTAACTTTTGTAGCTCTTTAGATATTCTAGGTATTAACTTCCTATCTGGTATATAGTTGACAAAGTATAGTGATTACTTTGTGGAAGATTTTTATTCCATGTGACCCCATTTGTCATGTCCTGGAGGTATTTTCTGTAGCATTGGAATCCTTTCAGAAAGTTCTTGCATATCTGAAAATATCTGGAAATGCTTTTGCTGTTTTTCTCCAGCAGTTTTTATGTTTTGGGTCTTATATTAAGATCTTTTATCTGGGGCTAACAAGATAATTTGGTAGCTCAGAGCACTAGCTGCTCTTGCAGAGAACCCAGACTCAATTTCCAGCACCCCCATGGATTTTCCAATTATCTATAGCTCCATTCCAGAAGATCCAATTACCTCCACAGGCACAAACCTACATTCAGGCAAAACAGCCAAACACAGAAAATAGTTACAGTAAAAGACTTTTTTTGAAGAAGATCTTTGATCATTTTGAATTGATTTTTGTGCAAGGTTACAGGTGTACATGTAATTTCATTCTTCTGTGGAAATCCAGTTTTTTTTTTCAGCACTATTTGTTGAAGAGGTTATCTTTTCCCCAGTGTATGTTTTGAATGCCTTTGTTAAAGATTAAGTGGGATTTCTATCTGTTCCTCTATTCTGTTGCATTTGTCTACATCTCTCTTTTTGCATTGGTACCACCCAGTGTTTGCCAGCATGGCTCTGTAGTATAATTTGAGGTCAGGTATTACACTTCCAACATTGCTCTTTCTGCCTGGTATTCAGAGGCTTTTGAGTTTCCATTTGATATTTAAGATTTTTCTCTAACTCTTGGAAGACTGTCATTGAAATCTGGAGGGAATTACATCAAATCTGTATACCACTTTTGGTAATGTAGTCATTTTTACAATGTTAATTCTTCCAGCCCGTGGGACATCTTTTTATCTTTTAATCTCTTTGATTTCCTTGGTTAGGTAAAGTATCCATGGCTGGCCTAAAACTCATGTAGACCAAGCAGCCCTTGAATTTACAGAGATCTGCTTTTTCTGCCTCCCAGTGCTGAGATTAAAGGTGTGCACTGCCATGCCTGGATTGACAGTCTTTTTGTTTGGTCTTTTGAAGCTGTTATGAATGAGATACTTTTCTAATTTCCTTCTCAGAAAGTATGTTATTATTTTATGGAACCGTTACTCTTTTCTGTTTGTTGGATTTGTATCCTGTAGCTTTGCTGAAGGGTTAGTCTGATCCAAGAGTGATGGTAAAGTCTGAGGTCTTCTCTATTTGGATCATGTCTTCTGAAATTCAGAGAATCTCACTTCTGTTTTTTCTGTCCCTGTTGCTTTTCTTTATTTATCCTGATTTATTCCTCTATCTATAACTTTAAACACTATATTGAATAAAAGCAAATAGAAAAAAGTTTTGTTTGTTTGTTATGAAACAGGTCTCACTCTATATACCAGATTGTTGCCAAAATCACAACAATCCTCCTGCCTCTACCTCCTCCATGCTAGAATTACAGATGTAAGACATCTTGCCTAACTCTAAGAGTATTTTAAACAGGTATTTTCTGAGAACATATTGGGTATGTTCTATGGTCAAAGGCAGTCTCTCACTTACATAAACCAAACATAAGAACCAGAACCAGACAAAATTAGGAGTTCCAGAGCTTTAAGGGATAAGAAGATACAGCAGAGAGAGGGAGAGGGAGGGAGAGAGAGAGAGACTCACACATAGAGACAGAAAGACAGACAGACAGATAGACACACTCATACACAGAGACACACTCACACAGACACACAGAGACACACACACACATGGGGGGGCAGACAGACAGACACATACACACACAGAGAGACACATTCACACACTCACACACACACACAGACACACACACACACAGACACACACACACACACACAAAAGCAGCTTACCATATCATGGCCCTTGTTGGACCTACCCAGGATTGGGTTGTCCTCCTTAGGCATAGGAGTACTGAGAAGCTGAAGGGTAGGGTGGTTCATCTTAGAAAAGAGCTGCAGGGAGGAAAACTCTCCTGAGAAGTGACAGGTACAAATAATAATCGGGCAAGGAAACTATTGTGTTCCAGGAACTGGAGTTGTTAATTTCCCCAGGAACCTGCATGTCTGCAGGGAGGGGCAGTAGTCAGATGTAGGAAGTGAGGGCAGCCAGGCCAGGAAGGGGCTTGTCCACTCCACAGTGGAGGATAGTCCTAGCCACAGGAGCCTAAATTAGAAGCTAATGTGTTTTTAAAGAAAAGCATCCAGCAGTAGTGTGGTTACAGATTGAAAATAAGGCCCTGGAGGAGAGAAGGGGCCAAGATCTGGAGCGGAAACACGAGGCTCAAATATGAGCAAGCAGAGGAAATGAAGAGAGAAGAGAAGCTCATGGGCTGTGAGGAGAGTGAGCAGTCCAGAGTGAGCCCAGATGTTCAGCCAGTGCAGCTGTAGATCAATGTCTCTCAGGCTTCAGGTCCTTTAGATCACAGGAGATCTTCCAAGTATCTGTGTGCCACCCTGAATATGAGGAATGTGCTATTAGAGGATTCCATCATTTTGCAACACCATAGATGAAACAAACACAAACCCAGTACAGATCAGTCACTCCACGTGGCCTCTTCATGCAATCAGGTGATGCACTGAGTCTGGTATGGGAGCTCACAACCTGTCATCCCAGCACTTGGGAGTCCCAGGCAGGAGGATCACCATGAGTCTGAGGTCAGATTAGGCTACATAGTGACTTTAAGACCAGTTCTGGCTACAACGTGTGACTCTTGTCTCAAAACAAGAAGAAAAAGAAAAAATAGCTGGGGATATAGCTTAGTGATAGCTTCCTGGCATATAGAAGACCCTGGGTTTAAGCACTAGGACCACAAAATAGATAAATAAGTGAATAAACAAATAAAGGAGTGGGTCAAAGGAAGGGATCATTCAAAAGAAAGACAGACAGAAAGAAAAAGCCAGCCAACATCAACCCCTGGCCTCCACATGCATATACATATGCACACTCACACAGGTTTTTTCATATACGTGAAATGTGCATATACATATGGACACACACAACAATTTACACAAACTATATTTTATCAACTCTGCTGCTGTCTTTTTAAATGCATAATTTTCTGTATCACTAAAGCCATTAAGGACTTGAGAAACTCAAAAATTAAAATGTTCCTCTTAGTATGAGAGAAATCATATGTACCAAACTGCATTCGAAAGCAGGTGCAAATTGCAGACACACATATTTGGAGCGTTTACAGAAGCACTTCTGACTCACATACGCATCTGACTTCAGGTCACAGCAACTATGCTGTTCCCATCCAGTCCCATTCCAGAGTGACCCACCCAGTGAAGGCTCAAACCCTGTGTTCAAAGAAGGAAGGGATTGTGAGAAAATTTCACTAAGGTGTTGTTTTGGTTGTTTTCTTTTGCCTCCAAGAAAAACACCATGTGGTGAATAGTGAGCTCTACCTCCTTGGTTTCCTGATAGTTCTGCTTGGCCTGCATGGGGTGACTTCCAATGCCTATAGAGGTCTAGGTACTAGGGTCATGCCCTGACTGCAGCTGTGTAGACAACTTACTGTGAGTTCTGACCTTTAGCCTCTGCTGTTTTCCTGTTTGTTGGTGGGCTGGGTGACCTGAATCTCATTCTAAAACCCAAGAAAGGAAAACCTACGTAGAGAGAAGATGAGGATGATGACAAAATCCTATATAACTTTGTGTTGTTTACTTTCTGTTACCATGTTAAAATACCATTACCAAATGCAGCTAACAGAAGGAGGATTTGGGATTACAGCTTCAGAGAAAAATTCCACAGGGCAAGAGATGTATGGCAGCAGACAGCTAAAGCAGAAAATTGACTAATCACATTTTATTGATTCACAGAAAGTGAATAAGAACCACACAGAGGGTAAAGGCTATACACACTCAAAAAGCCTCCCCTCAGTGACATACTCCCTCTTGCAAGGCTACATCTCCTAAGCATTTGATAATCAAAGCACAACCAGCTGGGGACCAGTGTTCAATGCAAGCTTCTGGTGGACATTTTTCATTTAAACCACAGCCTCTAGGTTTTTGTTTTTCAAACAAGATCTCAGGTAGCCAAGATGGGCCTTGAACTTCTAGATAGTAGAAGATGACCTTGAACTTCTGATCCTCCTGTCTCCACCTTCCAGGTGTAGGAATATATAAAGCCCTGAAGGGGGAAAATTTGCAAACTGAGCATAGTGTCACATGCATGTAATAATTCTAAGACTAGGAAGGCTGAGGCAGGAGAATTGCCTCAAGTTCAAATCTGTAGTCTTCATAAAGAGTTCTAAACCAGTCTGCACTACAGAGTAAAACACTGTTTCAAACAATGAAACAAAAATTAATACCTGAAGAACCAAGGAGATGTGAGAAGGGTATTGGGGGGGGTCTTTAAAAATATAATGTGGCCTTCCTTGGCAACCTCTTTATTTTGGGTGCATGGCTTGATGGCTTGCCTAGATTTTTAAGGATGAACATAGGAAACAGGAAAGGCTTGACTTTTTGCTCCATGCACATAATTCAAGCAACTGTGAAATAACCACAGAAATTCTTAACTTAAAAAGACAAAGCAAAACAACACCAATAAAACCCAACAACTATGGTTTTGGTTTCATATCAACAAGGGCATAGGATGAGATCATAAGCACAGGAGGTTGGAGGAGCTACTTTTAACCATAATTTTGCTGCATGTGTGAAAGCAGGTTTTGGACCATTCCTAATTCAGCAGCAACACCTTCTGAGAGGTTTGTTTGGTTTTTTTAATGCAAAAACTGGGTCCTCATCCCAGACTTCCTGTGTGTGAATCTGCAACTCTCCAAAAGCACCAGGCAAATTTGTAAAGCCCTGGTCTATAAACTTGTTTCCTTGTTGATCAAATGGGATGGTATATTCCCCTGGGTTGTAGTAGAGAGATAATATGGAACCTCAAAAAAACACTTTGAACAGTACAGTACAGCCCAAACCCAGAACAACTTATCTTCATTGGGAAGGTCAAGGCTAGAAATTCACTTAATACACAGAATGTCTCTTAACAATAAACACTGTGATGGATTTTCCTTTTTCCTGATCTTTGCTCACAATACTCTAACATATTTTCTAGATTATGACCTTTCAAAGATGAGGGACTTTATCAACCAGCAAGCTGACGCATATGTGGAGAAAGGCATCCTCGATAAGGAAGAGGCCAACGCCATCAAGCGCATCTACAGCAGCCTGTGAAAATGGCAGGCAACCTGAGCCTTTCAAGTGTCCCAGCAAACAATATAGCTTAAAAACTAATTCGGCAGTTAAAGATTTACTAGCCCAGGAGTATTAGAATGTGCTGAATTTATAGTAGTTAACCCCTTAGAAATGGGTAAAATAGAGCTCTCTTGTCATAAATACCTTATGAAAAGTAAATCTATGTAAGAGTTTTGTATATAGAATTCATATTTCCTCTTGGATTTACATTTTATAATCTGAGATGCACTGCTCTGGAAAAGTCTCTAATGGATTGAACATAAATCTGAACCTTCTTCCCACTGTCTTAAGCTCCCTGAAGATCTGAGAGGTCCCGTTTCAAGGCATGCTGGACACCTGAGTGGTTTGTTGGATGTTTGTGACATGATGTTTCAACTAGCAGTTCTTGGCCACTGAAATAAATCCACAATTCTTCATAGCCTTGATGTTCTGAGAAACAGCAGCTTCTTTAAAAAAAAAATTTAATTGAAATAGAATTATATCATTTTTGTCTCCTTCTCTATCCTTCCTCTATCCCAGTAGTGTTCAGTCTTCCAAAAGTTTCAACCCTTTAACACAGTTCCTCATGTTGTGGTGACTCTCCACCCATAAAATTATTTTGATGCTACTTCATATCTATAAATCATAACATAGATATCTGTTTCCTATTGGTCTTAGGTGATCCCTGTGAAAGGTCATTCCACCCCAATGAAGTCAAGACCCACAGACTGAGAACTGCTGCTCTGGCCTCTCCTGGCTGCTCCACTTCCAGCCCCAGCCCCTTCCATGTACCCCATTCACACAAACAAAAAAAAAAAATCTGCTTTTCAGTTTTTCAACAACTCTCTGCCAGACTCAATGACACAAGAACAAGGTTGAAATGGGTCTAAGAGTATAGCAGTGAGAGGGAGGTCTAGGAGTATGAGAGTGACAAAATGCTTGCATAAAGGCCTGGATTTAATCCTCAGCACCACATACACACACACACACACACACACACACACACACACACACACACTCACATAAATGCATACCTGTATGAACACATAGCTGCACACAATCACACACATGAACACATAAATGACATAAATATACACCCAAACACACACAAAATTGAATTTATCAACAATTTACTCCCTACATGTATTTCCCTTTTTTATTTTTACTTTCTTGAGTTCTCAGACATTTATTGCTCGCTCAATAGAGATGAATATTTATATAGTCAAGAAGCCAAATGAGGTCACAGTGTTCAAAAGCAAGGTCAACAGTTTTGCTCCATTTAAGTCATCTAAACTGGATTTGACATAAGCTATGTTGTCACTAGAGGGCAAAGGACCAGGCAGCATGGTAGAAAGAGAGATAAAAATCACCAGGAGGAAAAGGTCATGAACTTGAGGTTCCTGCAACTCTGTTTGCCACCACTACCCAGGACTGAAAACAACCACACAGCCCAGTGGTCCTTCCTACAAGTGATGCTCCTTGCAAGCCCAGTGGTGCTCCCAAATCAAAGGTGCAAATGGACTACATTGCTCAGTGTAGAGTAATTGCAAACAAAACACAATGCCTGCCAGGAACACAAACTAATCTCTCCTCATGTTGTAGAGAGGCCAGTAGCCAGCTACAGGTGAGTGTGGAGAGAGGTCAAAATGCCTTTGCCCAAACTGCATTGACCAAAGCATGCTGACTCATCTGTGTTAGGTGATTCTGCATTAGCCACTGGCTCACATCTGCTTCTACCTCAGATAAGAAACCACTTTAGGCTGGATCATTCTATTCTCTCACTTTCCTTAAGTGTATTTAAGTGTCTATGCAGAATTTTTCTCAGAAAGAAATTTGTTTATTTTATTATAATCTTCTTAGTGCCTCTTAGTAACCAAGACAGAAGGGGCACACTTGATTCTGTTTTATAAACAAGAGCATCCTTTCACAAATGGATCAAGGACACTGGATAAGCTCACATTCCTGAGGTTAACAAGTGGGGACACGGGCAGAAAGCAGGATTGAGAATCTCCAATGATTCTGTGCCTCAGAACTTCAGAGCTCTATCCACAGGGCAGAAGCAGAGGGATTCAATTTTGAGGCAAAACTGAGCTACACAGCAAGACCTTGTCACCAAAGAAAAACAAACAGAAATGGCCAACAGGGGTGACTAAAACCTGCAATCCCACTCTGTGTGAGGCAGGAGGATTGGAAATTGAAGTCAGCCTGGCCTGACTGCCTGTCAGAACAAACAAAATATCTCTTAGTCCACGACAATTAAACTGTGGCTAAAAGTTTGAAGATAAAAGATATTTTAACTAGAAATTGCTGACAGGAAAAAATAAAACCCTTGAGAAATAATAATTTCAAACTTGAGCTTCTATGATATCAATCTTTGCTAAATTAAATATTTTTCTGCTGAACATAACTGTATTTTTTAAAGATTTACTTATTATGTATACAGCATACAGAGGAAGGTATCAGATGTCATTATAGATGGTTGTAAGCCACCATGTGGATGCTGGAAATTGAACTCAGGTCCTCCTCTGGAAGAACAGTCAGTGCTCTTAACCTCTGAGCCATCTCTCCAGCCCCTATATTTTTTATTATTCCTATATTCATAGTAGCTTGCCAGGGCCTCTTCTGTCTTCCTGTTTTCTCCTTTTCTAATTAAACCTACACAACTCAAGTAGTAATGACAGAGAGAGAGGGGGGGGGGAGAAAGAGAGAGAAAAAAAAAACAATTCTGAGCTGGGGAGCTGCCTCATGTGCAAGCATGGGGAACTGAGTTCAGATCTCTTGCACACATGTAAGGGGTGTTGGGGCTGAGAAAGTATAAGGACCAAGAGTTCAGATTCCCAAAACTCATATAAAAACCAAACAGACCTAATCGCATTTTTCTACACACTACCATTCAGTTATGCCAATACTATTTGTTGAAAATACTATCTTTTTTTCCATTGACTATTTTGGGCCTCTTTGTCAAAAATCAGGTGTTCATAGGTGTGTGGGTGAATGTCAGGGTCTTCAATTCAATTCCATTGATCCACAAGTCTGTTTTTATGCCAGTACCAGGCTGTTTTTATTACTGTAGCTCTATAGTATAGCTTGAAGTCAGGGATGGTGATGCCTCCTGAGGTTCTTTTGTTGAGCAAAAGTGTTTTGAGAATTCTGGCTTTCCTGTTATTCCAAATGAAATTGAGTATTGTTCTTTCAAGGTCCAAAAAATATTGTGTTGGGATTTTGATGGGCAGTGCATTGAATCTGTAGATTGCTTTTGATAAGATTGCCATTGATCCTATGTTGATCCTACCAATCCAGGAGCATGAGAGATCTTTCCATTTTCTGATATCCTCTTCAATTCTTCAGTGATTAAAAGTTTCTGTCAAACAGATCTGTTACTTCTTTGGTTATAGTTACACCGAGGTATTTAATACTATTTGCAGCTATTATAAAGGGTGATGTTTCCCTTATGTCTTTTTCAGCCCTTTTACCCTTAGTGTATAGGAGGCTACTGATTTTTTTTTTTTTAATTAATCTTGTCCTGCTACATTGCTGAAGGTGTTTATTAGCTGCAAAAGTTCCCTGGTAGAATTTTATGGGTCACTTATGTATACAATCATATCATTTGCAAATAGAGATAGTTTCACTTTTTCTTTTCCAATTCGTATTCCCTTAATCTCCTTTTGTTTTCTTATTGCTTTAGCTAAAACTTTGAGAACTATATTGAATAGATAAGGGGAGAGGGACAGCCTTGTCTCGTTCCTGAGTTTAGTGGGAGTGCTTTCAGTTTCTCTCATCATTTAGTTTCATGGCGGCCGTCGGCTTGTTGTAAATCGCCTTTATTATATTTAGGTATTTTCCCTGTATTCCTGATCTCTCTAGGACTTTTATCATAAAGGAGTGTTGGATTTTGTCAAAGGCTTTTCAGCATCAAAGGAGGTAATCATGTAGTTTTTTCCTTCAATTTGTTTATATGATGAATGACATTTACAGTTTTTTGCATATTGAACCATCCCTGCATTTCTGGAATGAAACCTACTTGATCGTGACTTTTTTTATATATTGTTGTATTCAGTTTGCCAGAATTTTGTTGAGTATTTTTGCATCAATGTTCATGAGGAAGATTGGTCTGTAATTCTCTTTCTTTGTTGCATCTTTGAGTGGCTTGGGTATCAGGGATATTGTGGCCTCATAAAAAGAGTTTGGCAATGTTCTTTTAGTTTCTACTGTATGGACCAGTTTGAGGAGTATTGGTATTAGCTCTTCTTTGACTGTCTGGTAGAACTCTGCACTGAAACCATCTGGTCCTGAGCTTTTTTTTGATTTGGGAGACTTTTAAAAACAGTTTCAATTTCTTTTGGGGTTATAGGTCTGTTTAGGTCTTTAATCTGCTCTTGATTTAATTTTGATAATTGGTACCTGTCCTGAAAGCTGTCCATTTATTTTTAGGTTTCCTATTTTAGTAGAGTATAGATTTTCAAAGTATAATCTGATAATTCTCTGGATTTCCTGGGTGTCTATTGTTATATCTCCCTTTTCATTTCTAATTCTGTTAATTTGAATTCTCTCTCTCTCTCTCTCTCTCTCTCTCTCTCTCTCTCTCTCTCTCTCTCTCTCTCTGCTTTTTGGTTAGTTTGGATAAGGGTTTGTCTATCTTGTTGAATTCTTAAAGAACCAACTCTTTGATTTATTGATTCTTTATATTGTTCTCTTTGTTTCTATTGTACTGATTTCAGCCCTAAGTTTAATTATTTCCTGCCATCTACTCCTTCTAGGTAAGTTTACTTCTAATTGTTCTAAAGCCTTCAGCTGTGCTGTTAGGTCTCTTGTGTGAGATTTTCTTGGTTTTTCATATAGGCATCTAGTGCTATGAATTTTCCTCTTAACACTGCTTTTATTGTGTCCAATTAAGTTTGGGTATGTTGTGGATTCATTTTCATAAAATTCTAGAAAGTTTTTGCTTTCTTAACTTCTTTCTTGACCCAGAAATGGTTCAATGTAGAGATATTCAGTTTCCATGAGAATATAAGCTTTCTGTGATTTTTGTTGTTGTTGAATTCTAGCTTGGTGGTCTGATATGATACAAGGGGTTATTCCCATTTTTTTGTATTTATTGATATTTACCTTATGACCGAGTATGTGGTCAATTTTAGAGAAAATTCCATGGGGTGCTGAGAAAGATGTATATTCCTTTGTGTTCGGGTGGAAGCATCTATAAATATCTATTAAGTCCATTTGTGTCATAACATGTTAAACCCCTTATTTCTCTGTTGAGTCTCTGTCTGGTTGACCTATCCAAGGGTGAAAGTGGGGTATTGAAGTCTCCCACTATTATTGAGTGTGACTTTTGATGTGCGATTTAAGCTTTAGTACTGTTTCTTTTACATATATAGGTGCCCTTATGTTAGGGACATAAATTTTCAGGATTGAGATCTCATTTTGGTCAATTTTTCCTGAGATAAATAAGTAATGTCTATCCTGGTCTCTTTTGGTTGATTTTAGTTTGAAGTCTATTTTGTTAGATATTTGGATGGCTACACCAGCTTGTTTCTTGGGGCCATTTGATTGGAAAGTCTTTTCCCAACACTTTACTCTGAGCCTGTGTCTGTCTTTGAAGTTCAGGTGTGTTTCTTGTATGCAACAGAAGGATGGCTTCTGTTTCTTTATCCATTGTGTTAGGGTATGTCTTTTTATAGGTAAATTGAGCCCATTGATATTAAGGGATTGTTATTTCCTGTTATTTTTGGTGGTAGCTTGTGTGCATTTCCTTTCTCTGGGTTTTTCTTCTGTGGAATTATCAATTGCTTGTGGTTTCATGGGTATATATGGGTTCCTTAGGGTGGAGTTTTCCCTCTAGTGCTTTCTATAGGGCCAGATTTGTGGGTAGGTTTTGTTTAAATCTGATTTTGTTGTGAAATATCTTGTTTATCTATGGTGATTGATAGTTTTGCAGGGGTATAGTAGTCTGGGTTGGCAGCCATGCTCCTTTAGTGTATGTATAAGCAGGGGTTGGAAAAAGACGGGGTGCTAGGGAAACCTCCAAGAACTCACAACCAATAGCGAAGGTATTGCCTAAACAGGACTTTCCCTATAATCAAATGAATATTCACCTAAGTACCATTACAGAACTTACATCCAACAATGAATAGAGGTAGAGGCAGGGATGGCTGAGCACTGGGCTGAGTCCCCGGTCCAGCTGATAGCAGAGAGGAAACACTATATGAGCAAGGGTATAGAGTTTATGAGGAAAATTCTCACAGTGATGGCTGGCTGGAGTGCTGGGGAGCTCACTGAATCAAGAACAGCCACCAGGGAACCATCAGGAAAAGGAACTAGGCCCTCCAAGGATAAGCAACTGTCCACTGACACAGGCAGTATGTGGAGCCTCAAGGGGAGGGTTCAGACTGTGTTTCTGTGCAAGGACTGGCACCTTGGAGCTCATTCCTTCCAGAGGAACAGCTAACTCAGTCTTGATATTAGGATGAGGAAATCAGACTTGCCTGGAGTGGATGCTGAGCTTTGGAACCTCTTGCCCTTTCTGGGGAAGAGGGAGGCTGAAGGCTGACCAGGAGGACTCAGGTCTAGTGAGACAGAGATGGCAACACCTGGGGCAAACTGCATAGCTTGACTAGCTGAATTGGTGAGCAGGGTCCAAGAGATAGCCTGAGTCAATAAATAAAAGGTAAAGAGATAAAAGAAGACTCCTTCAACTTCATGGCACAGAGAGAGAGACAGAGACAGAGAACACAGAGAGAGAGAGCATACCCCATTTTCAAGGGTGCTATGAGAAACAAAAAACAAGATTATGTTAAGTGAGAAACAAACAGATCAGCAAGACAAAACAATTTCTACTTCCCAAGTGGCACCTACTGGCCCCTCCCAAGGCTGGGTCTGTGATAGAGATGGTTTGAAGGAGAATGGCCCCCAGGGGCTCATATATTTGAGTTTGTGGTCCCCAGGTGGTGAAACTGTTTGGGAAGGATTAGGAAGGTGTGGCCTTGATAGAGGAAGTATGTCATCATTCCCAGTTAGTTCTGTTTGTGGATCAAGATGTAAGCCCTGGGCACTGATTCAGCACCATTCTTGCCTGCCTGCCTGCTGCCATGTTCCTGTCATAATGTCATAGACTCACTATTCAAACAGTAAGCTTCCCATAGCTCTTTTTTCTAGAAGTTGTCTTGGCCATGATGTCTTAGCACAGCAACTGAAAAGTAACTAAGAGAATGACCTAGTACTGCAGGTGCTGCTCCACTAATACCCCAGGGTTCCTGCTCCTGATGAGCAAAAGACAAACAAGCAAAACAAGGAGAAAAAAAAAGAGAGACAAAGAAAGGGGGCAAGGGTAGCTGGGAAATCAAAGTCCCTTCTACTCCACAGATATCAGGCTCTTTGGAGGATGTTGGGGCAAGGTAATTATGGGAAATTGCTGCAGAAGCCTAGAGGCTCAGCCTCCTAATTTAAACAAGTAATTAGGTAGATGCCAAGGCTAAATATATATCAACTGTTAATGGTATATACCTTAAAGTCTGCTGCTGTAACTTATACACATAATAAAGGTAAGGTGAATTAAATGAAACAAAAACCTAACTTTTAATTCAAATGAGCAATTATGATACACTGTAAAATGTCTGAAGTGGCACAGAGATAAACTACATAGAATTTAGTGTGTCTCATACTGGTGTAGTTTACCTGTCCCCTGCAATTCCAGCACTTGGGAGGTAGAGACAAATGAATCAGGAGTTCAAGGCCATTCTCAGATACATATTGAGTCCAAGGTCAACCTAGGCTATATGAATCCCTATCTTTTGAACAAAAATGAACAAAACAAAATCAACTGTTTGACCCCATTTCGGGGGTGGGGGGAAAGAAAGAAAGAAATGAAGGCTCCTATGTGAAAACATAGTTTATTTTCTCATCCAGACATTAGTATTTTACTTTTACAAAATAGCAGACAAAATTTGGTTCTTTACAGTAGTACAGAATATGTGATATTGAAATATATATTATAGCACTTGAGTTATAAACACACAGCAAATGCATCATCACTTTACGGCCACCATGTTTTCATACATTTAGGATCTCATCAGGAAATAAACATTGCTTTTGGCTTAAATATATAAATAGTCTTTGATGCTTTTTGTAGTCACAAAAGCCAGTCTAAAACTATCACCATCTACAAAGTGATAGGCTTTAGCATACAGTTTTGCTATCATGCCATAGTAAGACTTAAGTACAGGAAGCCAGAGGAACTGATCACATCAGTGCAGCTGCGGCTGGTCTACTTAACTGTGGCTCAAAGGTGTGCACTATGGGAATCCGGAAGTGGCATTGCTTCAGAACCCCCAGCCGGTGGATTCTTTAGGGTACAGCCATTTTGTGATCTGGTTTAGAATGATGTGTGCCAGTCACTAACTATGATAGAGCGAAGCAGCATAGGGGCTTTCTTCCTCCCTGAAAAAGAGAAACACAGCAGAAATCAGTGCTTACAACTGTATTCAGAAGCATACACATAGGACTTACTATCCATCTGCCAAAGAGGAGCAGAAATAGACTGATGAAGCATCATGTGTGCCTTGAAAGCCAGGTAACAATCATACCAGTCATACGTGTCCAGGCAAACCTTTCCTCTTCTTTCTAAGGGACACTCAGTTATTAGAATAAACAGAAGCATTTGCTTACATTATACTGAATATATTAAAGGCATCCTAAATTATATTTGTTTTGTTGTCTACCTTCCTCTTCTTTCTCAAAAGGCTTTAAAAGGCGGGAGTGGTGCCTCATGCCAGTTGGAAGGCTGAAACAGACAGCCAAGACTTTGAGGCAAACTGAACTACAGTGACATATTGTATTTATTCAAAAAAATAAATGAATAAATAAAAATAAAAAGGATTTGAGGTTTATATGACAAATAACATGTATTAAACAACAAATTTTAAAACAAGAACTAAGAAATCAATATATTAACCACTAAAAAAAAAAAAAGACAGGGGCTGCAGAGATGGCTTAAGAGCACTGATTGTTCTTCCAGAGGTCCTGAGTTCAATTCCTAGCAACCACATGGTGGCTCACAACCATCTAGGATGACATCTTGTACCCTCTTCTGTATCCTATATACATAATAAATAAATAAATCTTTTTTTAAAAAAAGTTATTAAACCTTGGCATCAATTTACTTACAAAAGAAATAGAAAACAAGGGGAAAAAAATAGAAACAGTAGTTTGTGTCTCTTTATGAAATCATCCAGGAAGAAGGACACCAATTATACAGAGAGAGAAAGGTTTGCCTTAGGGTCGAATTGCATGGCTCAGGAGGAATCTTAGGGGATCCTGGTCAACAGAAGCAACAAGTTGACAGTGGTTCTAAGAATGCGGATTTTATGTCATCTCCAGGGCACAGCTGCCCTTGAAGGTGTCATAAGATGTGCTGTTCCAGCTGCTGCCTCACACTGCTAGCTGGACAGTAACACTGGGCAAAGAAGCAAACAACACAGAGGAAGCACACAGACACACAGACACACACACACACACACAGACACACACACACACACACACACACACACACACACACACACACACACACACACGGCCCTGTGGCAGTGAGCAGCTCCACTTAGATTTCATAGATCAGAGATGCCTTTCTAGGGCCCAGGAAATAGATGGCTGTCCATCCATAAAGTACTTAGGACTTAGGACCTGAGTTCAATCCCCAGAACCCACAGAAAATGCCAGACATGGAGGCAAATTCATCATGATCCCAGTGTTGTGGGGAGGGTAGTCCCAAACAGCCAAGCTAGCCACTTAGCCACGTCCAAAAAAGTCACCCTCAGTAATACAAGGTAGACGGGAGCCTTAAGAATGACATCCAAAGTTGCCCTTTGACGACCACATTCCTGTGCATACACACAAGCACACGGGGACACATACACACTTTCTACAATTAAAACAGACTCGGACACCTACACCAGGAACCTTCACCTGTTCTCTTCTTTGAGTTTCCTGGCTGCCTGTGTTGACAGCTTAATCTGTAAATCAAGTCTCTGCAGGAAATCTCTGGCAGACACTTCCTCAGGCTGTGCAGGTTCAGGGTCTGGGTCCTGAGGACTGGGAGGGGACGGTTCTTCCCCAGACACCACAGGCTCCTCTTCTTGACAAAAACTGCTGTCAACAGTTTCCTTTTCTGGAGAATCAATGGAGTTAAGTCCATTAAAGAGCAAAGGCTTCTCAGACAGAATTGGGATGCTCAAGGTTTTCTTCAGAAATATACAGTCACTGGTAAACAATTTATTGGCCCTTTTAATCTGCTCCATCTAGAACACACACACAAAAAAAGAAACACACAGTTACATATAACCAAGTTCTAGAGTTAAAGGTAATATAAACATGGGACTGAACATATTCGTAAACAACTGTTTGCAATGCTGCCATAAAAGTAACAGGCGCAGCATTGCATATGGCAGCCTGATACAAGCTAGAGTTGATTGGGAAGAGAGCCTCTCCTGCAGACAGTCCTGCAGAGGGTCCTTTCCTTGATTGGTGATTGACAGAGGTGGGGCCATCCCACAGGGGCGGTGCTCTTAACTGCCTAGCCCTCTCTCCAGACCCTTTAACACTAACTTAATTCTTACTTGAACATTTCTGTTACCTGGCTTTTTAAAAAGCCTTTCCATTGATACAATCTTATTGTAGAGGGATTCTTCTATCTCTGAAATTCTGCCTGATGAATTAATAGACCCAGGAGGTAGCAGAGGTGTGTCCGGAGAGAATGTTAAAGAATGTTGTAGGCTGGGGCTACAACCATGGGGGAGGGTCTCTCAAAGAAGGCAGGTCCTGGTTTTGATCCTTTTGACTTCACATGGGCCTTAAAGAATTAGTACCCGAGGGCCAGGTAAGACATTTTACAATAGTGTCTATTGTAAATAGAGAGGGGACATTTTACAAATAGTGTGTCACTCTTTTACCTTACAGAGTGTAAATATTCAGTTTACAATAAGCCAACAAAAACAAAAAGATAGCTCCTGAAGGATGAAAGAAGGGAGAGATGTGATCTAACTATCGTTAAAGAGCATTCAGTTACAAACAAAACACAAAAATCAACTAACTACTCAGGAGTTGTGGAGGACATGCTGCAGGATAATCCAGGCCACAGAGGATGTTTTATCTTGTGAGGAATGCTTTCCATTTCCATCTGAACACAGGTCTGGAAACTTCACCTCACAAGGAAGAGCTGGAAATCTCTTTTCCAGTCTCCCTGCTCCTCCTCACAACCATTCAATCCGGAGAACAGAAAGTGTGACCTTTGAAAGTGACACAGAATGAGTTTCTGTTTCTCAGGAAAGGGAGGTTTAGCAATTTCATCCTGTCCTAGCCAGGTGTGAGCAGTGTGGCCCATGGAAATTAGCCTATCACCTGCTCACTGAAAACCAGACTGGAGAAGTCACGAAAGAACCTTCAGGGCAAAATAAAGCCAAACAAAGGCAGCCAGCATTGAAATAGTCTCCATTTTGTGAAGGAATTTATGCTGGAGAGAATATACAAGACTCAGCCCTATAAGTTATCTCCATAGTGCCTGCTGGGCTAGCTTGCAGAATAATTCTCTTTACATATACAACTATAATTTCATCATCGTTTCTTACAGAAAACAGACGGAAATAGTAAAGGATTATCTCTGCTGTGCCCTCCACCTGTGACGTGTTCCACTCCAGGTGTTAGTGGTAACCAGACCCTTCCATCACCGCGTACTCATGGGGGAAGGGTAGCTTGTTTTCTCCTTCCACATTCTCCAGGGTATATGAAATCCACTTAGGAGAAATGCCCCCAAAAGGTAAATATATGTCAGAAGATATATTATCCATCTCCTGGAACCAGAGACTAGTGAGTGAGTGAAATGGGTCTGGAGCTATCTTTGGGATGGAGGAACTTTCTAAAACTGAATGGTGACAACTTCACCATTGTAAAGTTATTAAGCATCACTGAACTGTACACTTAAGGCAGGGTGAATTTTGTGCTCTGTAATTATACCTCAGTGACAGTGTTTGAGGGGGGAAAGACATGAAAAATTATTAAAACCCCGAATTACAGGTAACGTTGCCATCCCATTCACTCTATGGCAGTCCACAGCCTCAACTACATAGTGAAGCCTGCCTTCCAGGGTTCTTCTTCCTTGACACCACATCTCTCTCTGCCAGCAATGTAACTTTTATATGGGGACATGTGGAGCAACTCAGCTTAGCAGCTAACTGGAAGAAAAAGATGTCTTGGGGCTAAATCTAACTGCAGCTATACACCGTGGCCTACTATCCCAGCCCTCGGGGCAGAAGCTGCCCGATCAGTTAAGCATTTCTCTGATACAGAGTGAGTTCTAGACTCTGTCAAAGAAGGGGGGCGGGGAGCTGCAATCAGACCTGCTTTGCTGCCTCCTCCTTCCTATTTACAGTTCCTAGGCTGTCCTCTAGCTTTTCCATGGTTTCCAAATAAAATATTCTAAGTGGTAACTTGGAGCTCTGACCAATTTCCCCCAGAGGCTTAGTACAACAGGGAGGGGCCAGGATGCTGGAAAAAAAACAATAGCTAAATCAAGAACCAGAGCGAAGGAAGGGACCTGAGTGTCTGGGTAGAAACAAACACAGCCAGGGCAAGTTTATGTCTAAGGTTTGAACAGCGGTTAATGATTTTCTCAACCAGACCCCAGTGGTTTCAGTTTCCCAGAACCACTTCCTTAAACTCTAGTAAAGATGCCTAAACCTACCAACCCTGTGTGTAACTGAGTGCTAGACCCACAGCTGGAGGAGAATACACACCAGCATCTGGGAGACAGAACTGGTCTTTCCTGTGGAATGGCACATGCCTATCTATAGCCCCAAGCACCGAAATGGAGGCAGGAGGATCAGGAGTTCAAGGCCAGCGTGGGCTATACAGTAATCTCAAGGATAGCTTGGGCTACCTAAAATCTTGTCTCAAAAAGAAACAAAAAAGAAGACCTACAAGATTGTTCAGTAGTTAGAGGTGCTTGCCACCAACTAAGACAACCTGAAATCTCTGGGACCTACATAATGCCAAGAAAGAATTGACTCCTGTAAGGTGAACTCTGACCTCCATTCCTGCACTGAGGTGCATGTCATGCTTCTCCCCTAGCTGGACCCAATCAATCTGGCTCAATTCTTGAACATAACCTTTCTTGCAGAGAGGCCTCCTGGGTCTCCAGGCAGATGTCTGGTTTAGATATACTCAATATGAAACAGTAAACAAATATGAACAGGAAAACATGTCCATCTTTTTGACATTATGACTGATGCTGTGTCAATAAAGTTCATATTCAAGAACCAGGCAATCAAGTCTCCAAGAAAACAAATCCATAATGTTTTAAGTAAGTTTGAGAAAATGTCTCCTATAAGATTGACCTATAGGAGCCAGGCAGTGGTGCCAAATGCCTTTAAACCCAACACTGGTTTTAAAGGCAGAGGCTGGGGAAAATCTCTGAGTTCAAGACTAGCCTGGTCTATAGGACAGCCAGAGCTACACAGAGAAACCCTCTCTCAAAAAAACAAAAAAATAAACCAGGGGTGAGTTTGCCTTTATGGGAACATCTAGCAGTGTATAGATATGTACAGGAAGGTCAGTATCTGGTAAGTGAGGCACAGAGGTGCAGCTAACTATCCGACAATGCACAGGAGAGACTCCCGAGACATGGAATCTTCCATCTGCATCAATAGACTTTAGCATAATGTACGCGCCTGGATGCTAGCAAGTGAAAACAGGAACATCAGGAATTCAAGGTCATCCTCACCTACATAGGGCATGTGAGGCCAACCTGGACTACATGAGACCTTGACTTGAAAAAATAAGTAAATAAAAATAAAAAACATATTACCAATAGTGTGAGTTGAGAGAGCATATTAAAGACTTCTTGTAACCATAGATGGAGTACCTGACTCTAACACATTAGTCAGAAGTTGGAGCTGAAGAGGCACTTTAGCAGTTAAAAGCACTGGCTGCTCTACCCTGGACCATGATTTTATTCTCAGCACCCCTCCCCCCATGGTGGCTCACAACAGTTCACTGAACTCCAGCTCAGGAGGAATCCAAGGCCCTCTCCTGGCCTCCACAGGCACCAGGCATTAATGTGGTACATAGATATACAGGCAGGCAAAGCACCCCTGCACATAAAATAAATCATGTTTTTAAAAATATAAAATGAGAAGTCCTTATAAAATAATGAAAATCTGCTTTATACTTTAATGGAAAAGGTCCTACATTAGACAAATCACAGGTTAGAAGGCATTTGAACAAAGGCAGAAAACTAAGCAAGTGGTTAGCAGGTACAAGAAATTCAAGAAGAACATGGATCTGAGAAAAAATGTCATTCGGAGCGACCATAGGAAATATGATTCTTGGACATCACACAGTCCTAAGTATACACATACTAGCCTAGTAGCTAAGACACACAGAAACCAGACAAAATGACCTTCCTTCTTCAATGAGCAGGATGCTGTGAGCTCTTGCTAAGAATGCAGATCAGAAGAAATATCTGGAGCAAAGAAAATACTTTTTCCCTGTGTTAATTCAAGTTGGGTCTAGATGATAACTCTACTTGGAAATACCCTGACCCCTTATCTATCTTCTCATCTGTAAAAAGATGAAGCACACCTGTCTCCCCTAGGCTTCTTATGAAAGTCAAATTAAATAAGATCTATATGAAAACAAGCTGGAGAGGTGGCTAAAGAGCCCAAGCTGCTCTTCCAGAGAACCGGGTTCAGTTCCCAGCGCACACACATGATGGCTTACAACCCTCTGAAACTCCATTTCCAGGATATCTGACACCTTCTTCTGGCTCACAGGTAGTGCACATACATACAGGCAAGAAAAATACTCATGCACATAAAAATAAATCTTTTTCTTAAAAAATGAAAACAGGCAAACGTGATGCCTAGCACACAGTGGGTACTCAGCAAAGAGCAGCCACTGAGATTTCTCAGTTCTGCTTTGTGTTGGCTCTGACCCAAACCAGACCCCAATAATGAGCATGAAGACAGCTAGACATGGATGGTCACATTAGAACTGCCCAAAAGGGTCTCAAAATGAGGCAATAATGCTCTCAGAACGCTTAAATGATAGACTTCCTCGCAAACAAATACCTGGTTAAATATGCAAAATAGATTACTCTGAAGATGAAGACAAGATCATCTTTCTTCCGACTGCTGCCCACAGAGCTTCAGGAAAGAGCACTGCAAACCGATACTGAGCTCCAATGTAAAAGGGCTATCACACAGCTCACAGTTAATTATAAGTAATTTTAATGAAACAATTTGTTCCCTCAGGTTTCCATGATCTTCCCTGAGGCGTAATGCAATATACCCTAGACGCAAACCCTTATAAATTTGTAAAAACACATCCCTCTAGCTCACCTAGACCTCAGCTCCTGGCTGCTGTTTAGAGACAGGTGTCACGTTCAGGGTTGCCAGTGAGCCCAAGAGTGTAATTTCACTTCTAAATAAAGAAACAGAATCGATAGAACCAGAACCATCCCTGTGAAGAACTGTACAGCCTGACTCATCACAGCTTGTTTACACAGCGCAGAATTCGCATCGGTTCGGCCCTGAGTAAATACGTAGTGAGCTCCGCCTAGCAAAACGGTGGCTATGGATAATGCCAAAAACGCGGACCCCCTTAGAGTTCCTCCCACGACAGACACGACCTGAGACTGGCAGGGCACTGGGAACGCCATGCACTAGCTGGCCCCTATTCGCAGCCACAGCAGCAGCAGCTGAGACTCACTCGCATTGCAGTTGCAATAGCGCGCTCGGGGATGCGGCGCCCCGACGCACGGCCTGCTCCCCACCCTCCGCTCCCGTCCCCAACCCCGCCCGGAGGCCCAGGCCCGGGGCCGCGGAGGCGCGCTCTGCTCACCGTGACTCCGTACTTGAGCGCGATGCCCTGCAGCGTGTCTCCGGCGCGGACCCGGTGCTCCACATGGCGCTCGATGACGCCGGCGCCCAGCGGCGCCCGCACGCTGGCCGTGCTGCCGTACGAGCGGGTCTTGGTGCGGGCCAGGCTCAACGACAGCTCGGCCTCCTCGGGCTCCGAGCCGGAGCGAGAGCGCGGCGGCGGGGAGGGCGCCGAAGGCCGGTGCGCACGGGGGCCGCCTTCCCGCGGGGCCGGCGCAGGCGAGAGATCCGCCATGGGTCCTGCCAAGGCCGCCCGGGCGCGGAGCTCGCCAAGGGGGCGGCGCCTCCTCCTCCGCCTCTTCCTCCTCTCTGGGGCTGCTGCGGGCCGTGCGCGGGGGCGGCAGGCGCGAGGCCCAGGCGGGGAGCTGCGGGACCCGCATGGCGTGCGCCGCCCTCTGAGGCCTGCTTTTCCCGGCACCGGCGCTCCGCGTGCGCCTGGGAGGAGAAAAGGGAGCCGAGGTACCGCCGCAGTGTGCGGGTCCTGCGGGAGAAGGCCCTGCGGAAGAGGGAGCTCACTGGGGCCTGTGGGCCGAGAGAGGCCCACGGGGGCATCCTTGGACTCGGGTGGACCCCAAAACCAACCGTGCAGACAAAAAGCTGGACTTCAGCCTTTGCTGGCCACAGTAGACCCCCATCAAGCTTAGCTTGCCTTACTGATTCTGCAGACGGGCCAGCTTGCCCAGTGGTACTCTCTTTATAACATCAAAGTCTTGGTGGGAGGAAACCTTAAGATCATTGTACAAGTCCCTCTCCATCCAGGGGTACAGTTCTTCTGACACCACACACACACACACACACACACACACACACACACACACACACACACACACGGTACCGAGGGGTACGGTGCTTCTGACACCCTCACAACACGCACAGTTGCTTGGTACTGAGGACTGCCCGGTCTTGTGTATGCTAAGCAAGCGTTCCGTTACTAACATTTAATGCCCACGTACACCAAAATTATTTTTTTTTTCTTTAAAAGTTTTTTTTTTCCACATACCCACCTCTGTTCCCCCTCCCTCCCCTCTTTCCAGTCATCCGCCAGCTTCCCCCCATCCACTCCTCTGAAAGAGTAAGGACTCCCAGGGTGAGTCAATGCAGTCTGGCCCATCCAGGTGAAGCAAGCCCCTCCCCCAGTATCAAGGCTGAACTAGGTGTTTCTCTTTAGGGAATGGGCTCTAAGAAACACTGGGAATAAATTCTGGTCCCACTGCCAGAGGCCCCACAAACTGCCTATGCCATTGACTGTCATCCACATTCAGAGGGCCTAGTTCAGTCCCATGAAGGTTCCCCAGCTGTCACTCCAGAGTCAGTGAGCGTCCAACAGCTGTCTCTGTGGGTTTCCTCATCGTGATCTTGACCCCTTTGCTTATATAATCTCTCTTCAGCTGGACCGGGAACTCGGCCCAGTGCTTAGCTATGGATCTCCAATCTGCTTCCATCAGTGCTGGATGAAGGTTCTATAATGACAAATAGGGTGGTCATCAATTTGATTATAGGGGAAGGCCAGTTCAGGCACCCTCTCCACTACTGCTTGGAGTCCTACCTGAGGTTATCTTGTGGGTTCTTGGGTATTTCCCTAGCACCAGGTTTCTCTGTAACCCCACAATGGCTCCCTCTACCAGAATATCTATTTCTTTGCTCTCCCTCTCTGTCCCTCTTCCATCTCAACCGTTCCATTCCCTCACGTTCTCTTCCCACCTCCCCGTACTTCCCCATATGATCCCAATTCACTCAGGTGCTCTTCCCTGTTTCGTCTTCCCAAGGGGATCCATGGATGTCTCTCTTAAATTCTTCCTGTTACCTGGCTGCTCCAGGGTTGTAGCCTGGTTATCCTTTGCTTTGTGTCTAAAATCCACTTATGAATGAGTACATACCATGTCTGTCTTTCTGGGTCTGTGTTACCTCACTCAGGATGCTTTTTTCTAGTTTTCATCCATTTTTCTGCAAATTTCAGGATGTCTTTTTTTTTTTTTTTTTTTTTTTTAACTGCTGAGAAGCTATACACCAATTCTTTCTGTTCAGTTCTTAGGCCTGCCGAGTAGGTGCTGACTAACTCCATTTGTTTGGGGTTCATTCTTCTTTGCCAGCCAGCACCAGTTTTAGGCCTAGGCTGTCTTGAGAACCTGTAGCTATGGTTTATTCTCCTGGCACACTGCTTAGAATTTACTATCAGTGTCTCTGTTACCGGCTTCCCCTTTGACACCCTGAAATCATAACTCCCCTGATGTTATCATTACACCAACAAAAGATGATAGTCTCATCTCCATCCCAACACCCTCTCCTCAATGCTGGCTCAGAGGGCTTGTGCAGAGCAGAGTTAACCAGAACCTTCTACCCTGACTTTTCAGAGACACATCCTGCTCTCCACCACCACTTCCACCCCCAAGGGCCCCAGGTAGATGAGGAGAGTGGGGTTTCATTGGTTGTCAAAGTTGTGGTATGTTAATGTGCTGACGGAAGAAGCAAAAGAAACAACTCAGGGGTGTTGGAGAGATGGCTCAGAGGTTAAGAACACTTGACTGTTCCTCCAGAGGTCCTGAGTTCAATTCCCAGCAACAAATGGTGGCTCACAACCATCTATGATGACATCTGGTATCCTCTTCTGTATACTGGATACATAATAAATAAATAAATCTTTTAAAAAAAAAAAGGAAAAAGAAAGAACTCAGGACACATGAGAAGATGAAAGAGGAACAGTGGCCCCCACATCACTCCCTGAGAATAAGAGCATCACATTAGCAACAAGTCAGTTGTTTGTACTTTTAGCATCTACGCATCTACCCCATCTACATCATCCTGACAAAGCCACTCCGTTTCCTTTCCACCTTCATGTTTTCGTTTGCTTATGGTGTTTTCTCCATCAGTATCAGTATTCTCCCAATATACCGTCTACTGATCAGTGTGTGTGTGTGTGTGTGTGTGTGTGTGTGTGTGTGTGTGTGTGTGTTCATTCCCTGTGCATTCAGGTGCTTGTTGAGGCCAAAAAAGGATGCCATCTCCTGGAGCTGGGTTTACAAGTGGCTGTGGAGCTCTCCCGTGTAGGTGCTGAGAACCAAACTCATGTCTTCTGGATGAATGACATCCTCTGTTAACTGCTGAGCCATCTCTCCAGCTGGCAACAACTGGATCTCATTATGTTGCCAAATTCTCAGTGCTCTTGGGAAGTGTATATGCTAGGATGAAATGATATATTCTTCGTGAGATATTTCTTCCTGAGTCTCTCTTAGCTGCCCTTAGCCTGCCTCATGTTGCTGTGTCCCCTCTGAACCTCAGGGTGGTTTGTACATCTTGTTCAGTTTTCAACTCCCTGTGTTCTGTTTGAAACATTTGTGTATTTACCTTATCTCTCCACCAGATGCACTCTCCTAGGAGGCATAACGGTTCTCCCCCCGCCCCCCTTTTTAGCTCATGCAGTGCCTACTTCAGTAGAATAAGAACGGCACATAATTACATGTAGCTGATGTACAGGGGGAAATGCTAAGATCTGAACTGGTTTAGCATGCACTATGATATATCTCTGCTATAAGAAGAAAGACAACAGAGCCCACTGAGACCAAGGCCTCTGAAGCTGTAAACTGAAACTAACTTTCCACGTTTTAGGCTGATTACTTCAGACATGTTGTCATGGTGACAGGAAGATGACTAACAGAACAGGCAATTCTGAAACAATTACAAGCAACACTGATAAGAGCTACGGTAGAACTGTTCAACCTAGTAAGAGTTCATCAAAATTTGGGTCCATAGGCTAGGCGCCGTGGTGCACTCCTTAACCAAGGACTTAGAAGGCAGAATCAAGAACACTGCTTCAGGCTTGAAGGTCAATTGGTCTATAAAGCAAGTTCCAGACCTATATCAGCTATATAGTGAGAGAGATCTTGTCTCAATAAAACAAAAGAAATAATAAAATTTTTGAAAGATTTACCTTAATGGTATTTTCTAAGATTATTTTATTAGTGTTCTCCTTCATTCACTGGATTGGTGCTGACAAAGCAGCATCTACGTCAGAGCTTATGAACAGCAGGAGTTCATGCCTCACAATTGTAGGAACTGAGAGCTCCAAGGTGGAGGCAGCATATCCAGTGTCTGCTGCGCCTGTGTTCTTGTTCATAAATAGTACCTTCGTGGTATGGAAAGTGACAATGAGCATTAGAAGACTCAACAGCATAAAAATATCAGGACTCTATTATAACTACCCTCTAAATTCTATGCAATAGCAAATTACATCTTTGTAGTAGAGTCAGCAGAACATGACAGGCTAGTCCTAAAGTGGCCTGAACTGGATACCTTTCCCTTCAGAGCTGTAACAACTAACATAGGGGAAACCTCCCCTCTCAGAACTTTACACAGGCAGTGGGGATTTCCTCTCAGAGCTGTAAGACTTATACAGAGGGAACCCACCCCCCAGCTATGACACTTACACTGCACAAGGTGAAACAAGCGAATCCACCCCATGAAATTGTCCTCTGGCCTCCACATGTGTGCAATAGCACTGGTGTACTACACACAAATGTACACCTCAGGTACACACACACACACACACACACACACACACACACACACACAAATATAATCTTGTAGCTCATTTCCTTTTGCTATTTGAAAATGTTTTATTGTTTATCTGTTTACTTACTGAAAGACCTCTCTGTTGCTTCCAATTATTGGCAACTGTGAACCTTTATGTACAGGTTGATGTGCGAACTCATATAGGAGCACAGTTGCTAGACCTATATGGCAAGGCTGTGTTTGGCTCTGTGACAAACTGACTTCTGGAGTGTTGGTGTCATTTTGCATCCACAGCTGTACTGACAGTTGGGACAGCCCCAGTTTAAAATTTTAGCCTGAATTTTGAGGAAATCTTCTAGGTTCTGACCCCACCATACCCCAACCTTTATATTTTTGCCCAGTTCCCCCACCCCACCCCTTTTTCAAAAATCTTACTGCCTCAGCTCACACCAAGATGTTGATTGGGAATATTGAGGGAGGAGATCCTTGCCTTGTTTATGCAGCTAGAGGAAAACATAGTTTCTCACCATTGTGTTATGTTAGCTGAAGAGTTGTTTTTTTAAAAAATAGGCTCTCTTTATTAAACTAAGGGAGGCTCCTTTTATTCCAAGTTTGCTGAGAGCTTTTTAACACAAATATACATTAAATCTTGTCAAAAGCTTTACACATGTATTATACGTATGGTCATCTTTTTTTTTTTTCCTCTGTTGATGTAATCAATTAAACTGAGTTTAAAGCATTGAGCCATTTGATCATTCTGTTTAGTTCATTTTATACATAATTTAATCCAATTCACTAATACTTTGTAGGATTTTTGTATTTATATCTGTGGGAGGCACTTGCCTGTGATTCTCCTTTATTGTAATATCTTTGGCTTGGAATTAAGGCAAATATTGGCCTCATAGTATGAAGTCAAGTTGTGGCTGCTTCAGCTTTCTATTAAAGATTTATAAAATTTCTCCCTAAATGTGTGGGAAGATTCACCCTAAAATCACAATTAATCTAGCAAATGTTAGAATAAAATAGATTAGAAAATTTTGGCAAATAAACAAAACTAAAAGATAGTTCTATGATAGATGAGCAAAACTCATCAACGTTTACATAGACTGACGAAGGACAAAAAGAGAGAACTCACATTGAAGTCTTTAAATTGGGAATAAAAGAATATCAATGCTTACCTTATTGAAATAAAAGAAATGGTGATGACATATTTAAACAACTACACCAATAAATTAGATAACTTAAATAAAGTGGTAAACTCACCCAAGAAGAGCTATATAATCCAAGACAGGCTGCAATGCTCTCCACCCCAGCACAGAAGGATGAGTGTTCAATGTCAGCCTCAGTGAGTTTCCAGGCCAGTCTGGGATACATGATATCCTGTCTCAAAAAGGAAGGACCAATTTAGTCTTTTTAAAACTCTGAATAGGGGCTGGAGAGATGGCTGGCTGCGCATATAGTTATGTCATTTAAGAGCACTGACTCGCTTCCAGAGGACCAGGGTTCAATTCCCAGCACCCACATAGCAGCTCACAACTGTCTGTAGTTCCAGTTCCCAGTTCCAGGCAAACACCAAGGCAAATAAATAAATAAAAGTTTAAAAAAAAAAAAACTCTGAATAAAGAAAAGCCAAAGCCTAGTGGAGCATGTCTATAATCTGAGCTCTTAGAAGAACTGATGTTAGAAGATTGCAAGTTGGAAGCATCCTGGACTGCTGAGTGGCATCTTGCCTCAAAATAAGGACAAAGAACAGCAACAAAAAAGGCAGAAATCCAAATGCATGCCTTTATGTCAGCAATCAGGAATGTTGAGTCAGGATCATAAATTTGAAGCTAGCCCGGGCTACATATTGAGCTCCTTTTGTAGAAACAAAACAACTCTACCAAGAGCCAGAGATCTATACCAGCAAATTCTATCAAACAGTTAGAGAAAAATTAATACCATGCTTTCACAAACATTTCCAAAAAAACAAAAGACAAAAAAATCACTATCATTCTATGAAGCTAATGTTATCTGAATGCCAAAACCAGTCAAAGATACAAAAAGAAGACCAATATATATAGCTGCAGATGAATAGTGGAAACTTGTCTTAAAAAAAAAAAAAGAAAGAAAGAAAGAAAGAAAGAAAGAAAATTGGACATGACAGCTCACATCTGCAATCCTAGCACTTGGGAGATGGAATCAGAAAGAATAGAAGTTTAAAGCCTGTTTCAGCTGTATAGTGGGTTGGAGGACAGCCTGGCCTGTTTGAGACCCTGTTTTAAAAACAAAACATCCTAAACCAGAAAACACTATTTATTAGGGGTTTTCAACAACGATCAACTCACAGACAAGCCTAATTCATCTAAACCCATACTTTGCTCCTACACACACACACACACACACACACACACACACAGAGAGAGAGAGAGAGAGAGAGAGAGAGAGAGAGAGAGAGAGAGAGAGATTATCTTAAAAGCAAACCTCAGAAACAACTATTTCTTCTGTAAATATTGCTTCTTATTCCAAAAGATAGAGATTCTAAAAACAAAAAAAAAGCATGATCCCAATACCATTATTACCACCTCTAATCTTTAAAAAATACCTTAATACCTTCAAATATCCTGTGTTTGCATCTTGGAGCTGGGGATGTAACCTTGGGTGGTGTACATGCTATGTACGTACTCTATGTCCCCAGCCCTGGGTTTACATTTTCCTTGTTTGTTTGTCTCTTCTGTGGGGGGGGCGGGGGGGTGGGGGGGGCTCGTGCGTGAGCACAGTATTTCCAGTCTTGCCTTGACCTTGCTCTGTAGCTGAGGATGACCTTGAACCCCTGATCCTCCTGCTTCCACCTCCCAAATACAGGGATTACAGGTGTGTGCCATGTGGCCAGATACTGTTATAATTTTTTAATTCCTGTTTTTTTCAAGCCAATATCTACACATTCTACTTGGTTATCTATTGAATTTCCATGTAGTTTCAAGCTTTCTTTCCCTCTTTTGATTTTCTTCCAGGTTTCTGAAGAAATGCTACAGTGTTAAGCGTGTTGCCTGCTACATGCTGGATTCTGCTGGTGGAATTATAGTTATGTCATTTAACATTTTCACTGTTGTACAGTGACTCAATTTTAAAAGCTTGCTGCCAATTCTGCTATAAATATGATTTAATCCATCTGTCATCAACACGACGTGGCTCTTGTAGCCCTTCCTAATGGCTGCATCCTTTGTAGCATTCTTGATGCTACAAGAATGCTCACCGAGCTTCCTAACAACAACCCCATATGGTTCATATTATCCTCCCTAGTCTAGAGATGAAGAACACAAAGCTTAAAGAGATTAAGGAATTTTGTCTGCAGTGAACTCACCAGTAAATATCTGGTCTCAGACTCCAATCTGTCTGATGTTAAACATCCATATTGTTATCCACTGTATGACAGTGTGCCCTTGCATCCCTTTGCCAGAGGCTTGTGATGGTTGGTTGCTTTAAGACTCTAGGAAGTAGTCTTTCAGTCTATCTAAAAAAAACTTTCACATTTCATATCCTAAATAACACTTAAGATGCTTTTAGCTCCAAGTAATAGAAAGCCCAACAGCCAGCTTCCAACTAACCACACAGAGATTTATTATTAATTATAGATACCCAGCTGATAGCTTAGGCTTGTTGATAACTAGCTCTTACAACTTAAATTAACCCATTTTTTTCTTTTCTTTTTTTTATGCTATTTGGAAATATTAGTTTTATTGAACAAGTGTAGTTTTTAAGATGTACCAATTTATTAAAGGAATGAATTTTAACATTTTTCCATTTCTTCTATTTACCTGCTGCCAAAATTAGGTATGTAGATCTTTACTGTATATTTATTTCAAAACATTAAGTTAAATAGGCATCTTGAAAATAATTTAAGACTTACTACAATTAAAGAAAAGTTTTGCCTTTCCTAGGATCTTCCAACCATCCATTAGATTATGTGCTAGAAATTGTAGCATATGAAGCCCGGCGCTTGTTTCGGGACAAGATCGTTGGCGTGAAGGA
>PVIH01009877.1:43928-79370 GCA_004025045.1 Sigmodon hispidus | reverse complement strand
AGGAGCATCAATTTTCTAGATCCTTGCTACCAGCTCTTACAGTATCACATATAAGGCCCTTGCACCTACATTTCCGCCTGGTACTTCACAGTAGCCTGAGGAGTCATCACTCTTATTTTATAAGAAGTAAGACTATGACTTACCACGACTCCTACCCACTGCTTCATGGAATTGGAAAGAACAACAGATTAAAAGCCAGAAGAGACAGTTCTAGGAAACGTGCTTTGGAATCCATTCAATTCTATACATTTGGATTTTGGAAAGACTGCAATATCAGGGTCAAACATAGAACCAAAGTTTTCATCCTCTAGGCAAAAACTGGTGCTTGTTATAATTTCAATATAAAATGTTCCCAACAAGCTCATCATGTTCAAAGCTTAGTCCCCAGCTGGTAGCACTATTTTGGGAGCTGATAGGATCTCTAGGAGGTGGGACCTAGCTAGAGGCATGCTTTTGAAGGTTAGTCAATGCTTCATTTTTTTCTATTCTGCTTTTTTCGGAGTTGGGGGAGAGTTGAGACAGGATTTCACTGTGTAACAGTCCTGGCTGGTCCTCTGTAGACCAGGCGGGCCAAGAACTCACAAAGATCTGCCTGCCTCTGCCTACGAGTGTAGGAGTTAAAAACGTATCATTACCACTCAGTTCGTTCTGCTTTCTTTTCAGCAATGAGATAAACACTCTCCTCTCACCTTTCCTATTACTGTGATATTCTGCAACAAGACCTCAGAATCAATGAAGCTAGGGACTACGGACTGTACCTCTAAGACTCTGAGCCAAAAGAAACCATTCCTCTATTCACCTGTTTCTGTCAAGTATTTTATCACAACGACACTGAAGCAACTAACATGGTGGTTCAAGATATCAGGAACAACAAGTAGAGATCTAAAGAAAACTATCCCCCAAGAATAAGTAGCTGCATCTTCTGTTTAAATAGGATGTTGTAGGCCTGCAAGATGTCTCAGTAGCTGAAAGTCCTTGATGCCAAGACTGCCAGACTCACTTTGATCCCCTGGGAAAACTGACTTCTGTAACCATCACACAGTTCCATGCACACACATACACATATAAATAAATGAATAAATGAACAGATAGATAAAATATTTTTAATGGATTTTGCAACTTCCTAGAAACTATGACCTTTTATTGTGTACCAGTTTTGTGGTGATCTTGTGAGGGAAGTAAAGCAAGAAATAGGAACCTAAAAATGTAACTACCCACACACAAACTTTTTTAACATTCTGCCCTGTTCTATTTTTTCACTCCTTAGTTCTTAGAACTCACATAATTTTTAAATTTGTTTTGTTTTTAATTTCTAAAGTTTTTGCCTATTTTATTCACTGTACAGTACCTAGAATGGTGCCTGTTACATAACAGATACTCAATAAATATTACTGAATGTGAAAATAAAGGAATATTTACATTTGGGGGTATGTGGTGGAGGGAGAGAGAAAAGCCTCATTTTGCATATGGATATACTGGTATCCAGAGTTCTTAAGCAATTTTCCCCGGAAGAATTTCTGAAGCTTCCAGTCTTGGCCTACTGCCCTCATCTCACTGCATATCTGATTCAGTAGCATTTCACCTGTGCAAAATAAGTTTTTGGGAATCCCTTTGCCCTCTCTTGGGCCAATTTTAGGCTTGGTGACTACAGGTAACCCACAGTTTTCTCCTTTTATCATCACAATCATCCATTATATAAGCATGCACAAAAGGTCCACTGTGTATTCAAAAGTCACTCTGCTACACCTAATTATCTTTACATCTATACATATGACACACACATTACTGCCTTACATGCATGCATATGCCCATGCATGCCCACACACACATAGATGCATCTCACAAACAGTCAAATGGTCACTCTGAAAGTTGTGTACTACAAGCCTGACTCTGGAGGGGCTTTTAAACAAATTAATTGTAGTCACTCACAGTAGATCAAATGGCCCAGTGGTGATGGAAAGGTAGGAAAGAAATGTATTCAGCTCCATACTGAAAAAGCAGAGACCAAACATATCAGCTCCAACCTTTGGGGCACTAACACGAGCACTTCAACAGTTTAGAACAGTGGTCCTAACATAATTTTCCAAACAGTTCTCCAAATATCTTTCTAAAAGTGTTTTTTTTTTTCTGGATTATTAACTCTTCAGCTTAGTTACCTTGCAGATTTGGAACTTTTAGCTCCATGATTATAGGAACCAATTTCTTAAAAATAATTTTTTCACCATCTCGTGTCCCTCTCATCTCCAGAGAAGCCTAAATAATAAAGAAACTGAAACATTAAAAGATTTAAGTGATTGCCCAAAATTGCATAGCTGGTCAGGGGGAGAAACAGAAATTCTAACTCCAATACTATTTTTTCCTATAGCTCTTAGCTAATTCGATAGAAAGCTCCTTTGATTCCATCTTTGTTTTTTTTTTTTTTTAAACTTTATTTATTTATTTATTTGCCTTGGTGTTTGCCTGGAACTGGAACTACAGACAGTCGTCAGCTGCCATGTGAGTGCTGGGAATTGAACCTGGGTCCTCTGGAAGACCAGACGGAGCTCTTAACTGCTGAGCCATCTCTCCAGCCCCCTGATTCCATCTTTGAAATGAATACCAACCTGTCCTCCTTCATTGAACTCCACTATTTCTGCCAGTCTTTCAACTGAGCTTCACTTCTCCACTTTCATCTCTACATAGCCTATAAAAGTCATCTTCTCCCAGGCTGGAGCAATGGCTCAGAGGTTAAGAGCACTGACTATTTTTCCAGAAATTCTGAGTTCAATTCCCAGCAACCACATGGTGGCTCACAACCATCTATGATGACATCTGGTGCCCTCCTCTGTACACTGTATACATAATAAATAAATAAATCTTTTAAAAAAGTCATCTTCTCCCATTATAAAGTAGAACCAAGTAATATACAAACACTCTGTATTGCATTGAGACTAAATACCCAGTATTACCATGCATATTCTGCAATATGTTACTTCACTTAATTTGCACAGTAATCCTATGAGCAATAACAAAGCAAAGAAAGATTAGGTTACATGCTAAAGGTCACCTAGTTAAGAAGTGATGGAGTCAGAATTTCAGTCCAGGCATATCTGGACCCCATACATTTGGCCACTTAACCACATTGCCTTCAAGTATAGCCAGTATATATCATCTCTAAACTTACACAGTCCTACGCAACATGATATATGCATGAATGCTTTCATATCTTTTTACTCACCTCCCTCTTGTCCTGGATTCTGGTCACATCTGGTCTTTCCAAAGTATGTCACACTGTATTCACTCGAAGGCCTTTGCATATGCTATTCTTGCTGCCTTCTCTCAGCTCACAAACCTCTTGTTTTTTTTTTCTTGCAAACCAAATGCGTCAAGATGTTTTTTTTTTTTTTTCCCTCAAATCCCTACACAGCTGACTCAGCTTAAATGTCACTTCTTTTTGGTGTGTCGGGCAAGTGTTTTAATAGGTTATCTCCATCATACCAATAGGACCTCTTAGAGACAGCTTAATGCATTTCTGTTCTCCAATATCTGCTTTCGCTTAGTTAAAAGCTTAGTCACTTGAAGAACTAGTCATGGTCTAAAACACCCACATTGTGTTACTCAGTTTCATTAATGTGACAAAAACCTGAGCCTTCTTGGTCTCTCTTTAAACAAAGAATTCAGGAAGCCTTCATATGAACAAAAGGCTATTTTTTTCATAAATTAATTATGGCTGTATCTCTTCACATTTTTAAACAAGAGAAAATTTAGGTATACTCTTCTAAGATCTGAATACAGGACAGTAGAAAATATTTTATCCTGTCCACCAAAATGTGTGTCCCCTGTGACCTATCAGGAATAATACATATTCCTCATACAGGTAAAGAATGGCATTGTTTATGGTGTTCTTTCTTGGCTATAGTCTACTTTATAATGTGATTCTCATAGCAGAGTGGGATGACAAGTGATAGTTTATGGGATGCGTGTCTGTTTTATGGGATGCCTGAATTTTTGGTCAATCATTATTTTGCATTTGTCTTTGAGGGTATTTCTGGGTGTGATTAATGTTTGAATCAGCAGATTAAGCAAAACACACTACTCACTCTGATGCAGTTAGGCCTCATATAATCGGTTGAAGATAATAACCCATCTGACTATGGACTAAAATTTCTCAAATTATGAACACAAATAAATCCTTTCTCCCAAATAGCTTAGAAATATACCACAGCATTCATAAGCCAAGTCTATGGCATATTTTTTCACAAGTTCCAGGTTTTATGCTATATCTTCAGCTTAGAATGCCTTGTACATCACCTATGAGTCTTAGCACCCTACCACACACCAACTGTGCTATCTAAGAAGCTTTAAAGTATCTTTTAAATACATCTTTTACTCAAAGTCCAGTCCAGTCCTTTGAAACCTTGTACTCCTACATTTTTTATAATTATATTCTTGATACTTACAGCACTTAGCCCAAGTTAGGCTTATTTCTTCTTTAATCAATTAAAGTACCTTAAGGGGCTAGAGAGATGGCTCCACTATTAATTAAGAGCACTTGCTGCTCATACACTGGACCTGGACTCAGTTTAGAGCACCCAAAGGGTCAGCTCACAATCATCTATAACTCCATTTCCAGGTGATCTGATAGTCTCTTCTGGCTTCTTCAGGCACACAGTGATACACATACATTCATGAAATCATATCCAAGAAAATAAATCTATCCATCCATGGGTTCTGTATGTGCTGCGTCCACTAACCTACTTCATATCCAGATTTCCCATTTCCTCCTTCAGGGTCTAGTCTGACAATTGTAGTCTTTACATCATGTCAAAGAATCTTCTCTTTGCAAAAGACAGACATCATTACAGAAAACCACAACCAATCAAAATGAAGAGTTATGGAAACCAGTCCTAATGAATGACATCTCCGAAGCACCCCCACCTAAGGATCAGGGAACATTGTCAAGGATGGGACAGAAAGACTGGAAAATCCAAAAGATTAGTGAGCTGGCTGTGAGATTGTGCCTCCAAGGAATGACAGAAGATAGACCCAAACAGTCTCAGCACCATGACTACTGAATTGTGAGCTGACCATCGCTACCAATGATCATGCCAAAGTGGCTGGTGGAAAGACCACAAGGTCTCAAGCCTACACAAAGAACTTTATAAGCAGTAGAAGAAAGCTGAGAGTGGGAAAAGTGGTCTTCCTCAGAGAAGAGGATATCAACTGATTGTCCAGGATGAAATGGTCAGCACTAAAACATACTGCAAGTAACATATAGACTGAGCAGATTATATTTAGGTGAGTGTGTGTGTGTGTGTGTGTGTGTGTGTGTGTGTGTGTATGCGCGCGCAAGTAATAGCAATTAATAAAGAGGCCACGAGTTTGAAGGAGAGCTGTGAGGGGTACATGAGAAGGTTTGGGGGGAGAAATGTAATTCTATTATAATTTCAAAAATGAAAAAGTGAGCAGAGGAATAGTTCTGAATGAATGAATGAATGAATGAATAAATGATAGGCTTAATCACATTATAGACATAACTCAAATCTTGTTTTGATTGACCCTAATATAGTGCCTTAGAAATCATAGCCACTAGATAAACAAACATTCATTTTCCTTAAAATGACCTATTAAAATTCGTCACATAACAAATCATAGATGGAGTACTTTATAAACAATAGAAAAGTTACCAACACTGTTGAAGTCAAGGGCACATCACCTGGCACCACTAACTGACTCAATGGATTCAAAGCTGAAAACATAAAGTCGGAAGGGAGACATGTTGGTGAAAGGTCTAAAAAGAATTCTAGTGAAGAGAATGGGTGTGGTTATGACCAAAATAGATCGTTAACATATATGGTGCTCTTGAAGAATGGATGATATATATTTAATGATGAAAATGCACTGCAAAAATGTTGTTAGCCCGTGTTAACAACTACAGGCATAAATATGAGACACAAAAGAATCTACTGCAGCTATATAAAATGAGACTTTCTATCATGTAGTAATAGATAAAATTTTTCCAAAAGATATAGTTAATTGAAAAGGGGTAAAGTCTAAAATTTATATATGTATGAAATAAAGAAAAATGTATGTATGTTACATATGTATGTACTTGGAAAGGAAAAAGGTAGCTGTCTCTGCTTAATGTGACAGAGTAACAGGTTTGAGCAAAGAAGGGAGACATCCTACTCATCAGCTATGAAACAGTGTCTCATTCTTAACCCCAAGCTGGCTTCCAGCTCTCTATGCAGTCAGGTTTGTCATGAAACTGTAGTAATCCCACTGTCTCAGTCTCCTGAGCACTGTGATTATAGTCACGAACCACCACACACAACTGCTTTAGTTTTAAATTCTGTACCCTGCACAGGTATTAATCTATTCAAAGTAAAGGTAATTCTTTGTCATGCATCAATGATATAGAAAAGAAAACATATTGAGTTATTAAGTGTTGACATGTCAATTTTCAACTTTTCCATTTTTCAATTAAGTGTATGCCTTGGAGACGTCTTATCTATTACTACATATAGAGAACTGCATTTTGTATGGCTTGAAAGGACTCTGAGGAATATAATATGATTAGTGAGTGATTCTTTGCATATGAAGCTGATTTTTTGAGCCAAGTGAGATGGATTTTGACTCTCAAGGAAATGTAAGATATTTATGGAGTTTTTCATCCATGTCAGGCAGTGTTCAAAGTACTTTATGTGTATATTTATTTTTTGTTTATAATTACATGGCAAAATTTGCATATATTACTGATGTAGGATACCTTTCTGTATACTGTGAATATCATTCTTTAATAAAGGGACTGTTTTGGCCTATGTTAAGCATCTTAGAAGTAGGCAGAGAAATTGGAGCATATATAGGGGAAGGAGGGTGGAATCAAAAGAGACACAATCCAGCTGCCCATAAAGCAACATGTAACAAAATAGGTAAGACAAAGGCCATGTGGCAGGACAGATTAATAAAAATGGGTTAAATTAAGATGCAGGAGCTAGCTAGAAATACGCCTGAGACATAGGCCAAACAGCATGAAATTAATATAAGCTTTTGTGTGATTATTTGGGGCTAGTCAGTCTATGACTGCAGGTCTGTGGGTCTAGACCACCAGCCAGATGGGCTAGAAACCTCATTCTACATGTTACAGCTATATTCCAAAATGTGAAGATAAAGACACTGAAGAGTGGATTGAGATACCCAAGACCATGCAAGTAATAAAGGGATATAGGAAACAGTTGATTGTTATACTGACAGTTGAGAACTTACTTCTGTAGATTCATCTTTTTTTAGTTACTGAATAGCTTAGTGGTCCTGGCTAAAAGCACCCTTCCCTCTCCAAACTTGCATTCACAATCTATAAAATAAGTAATATTTAAGCATGTTGTATTGCAGTGAAGGAGAATGCAAGACAGATAATACCTTTTTTCTTTGCAAAATTGTAAGCCATAACTCAACACATAAAGTACATGACATGATGGAATATGTTAGAAGAGAGATGCAGTCGCTTATCTATTCCTTCTCCATCTTTATCAAGCACATCAATAGTAACTATGTAGCTTTATGTCAAGAAGTTGCAAAATTTTTTTCTGTGAAGGGCCAACTACTAAGCATTTTAGGCAGTATCCGCCATATGAACAGTGTCATAACTACCCAACTAGTTATGACAGTGGCCATAGAAAATAAGTGATGGCTTGTTTTTAAACTATATGACTATCATTCGAAATATATTATAAGCCCTGAAATTCCATATTCATATAATTCTATGGAATTAGTTATGCCACTAAATATACCTGTCTTGATTTTCCCTAACTACTTAAAAACTGTAAAACACATTTTTAACTTGTGAGCTAAACTGTACTGGCAGACTACAGCGTGCTAATCTCTGGTCTGAAAAATTGGGCAAAAGTACACCTAATGTGAATATTATACCTGACGCGGTATAAAAGCAACGTGAGCACTACAGAAAGCAAAGCCTACAGTGTTGCCCTGCAAGTTCTGAAATTAAATGACAAAATTGTTTGGTATAGTGACAAAATGGCCAGAAATAAAAGGGCCCAAAATAAAAGCAAAATTCTCTACTCTATAACAGTCTATAAGCTTTCCCCAGGACCATGTACAATTTGCAAAATACAGACACACTGGAGGGGAGATTATTTCTTGTTCCTTAAAGAGAGAAGCCTGGCCTCCATCCAAAGACCTCAGACTCTAGTCAAACCTGAAAAAGGGCAAATGGCCATAACTCTGCTCCTTGACTACAGGGAGCTTAATGAAGCTGCCTTCCCTTTCAGGACTGACGAGGTCCTGAAACTACACAAGATCCCATAGTCTCCATCTCTGTGAACAAGCTTCATGTAATCTTAGGTGTGGCAAGGAAAAACTTTTTTTTAGTTACTGGCACTAGTTTTTCAGCCCAATTCACCTCCCCTGAGGTTCAACCTTCAAGTCGCCAGGCCTCCTCATAATTCTTGATGGCAAGTTCCAAGCTCCTCAGTTTACATCCTTTTAAAATGCATAATAGATACATGTCTTTGCACTCAATCCTTTCTGGTCCTATATAGAGCTTTATTATCCTCTTTGTAGGTAGAAATATACCTAAGTCTCAAGCCCCTGAAACATCTTTGAGACTCTAAAGGCTCTTACGGTACTCCTATCAACAAACCACTGCTAGGTTGCAGAGAGGGAAGTAGAGAAGACAAAGAGGGAGATACAACACCAAATTGCCCTGCAGGCAAATGTTATTAATGCCAGCATCATGCAAAAGCAAGATATCTTCTTTTCAGGTCACTTATGAGATGGTCAAAAAGACAAAGTGTTGTACCACAAGGAAGTAGTTAAGTTCCTTTCTATTACCAAATAAAGTTCAATGCCCCTAAATATCCTGTGGTTTGAATGAGGAACATGTACCCACAAAGTTCTAATATATTCTTGGGTAAACAGTCAGATGGAGACTTCTGTAAACTAATTGGCTTGTTTAATATGTAACCTGTGGGATATCACATATGAGGCATACGGTTTAGTTAGTATGTGACAATGCTCAGTCTGCCTCTGTCTCCAGGCAGCAATGAGGCTGGGTAGAGTCTTGTCCAACTTATAACTGTCTCTATTTAGGGCCTGATTACCTGGAAGACCTGTTTCCAGAAATGGCAGGTTTTCTGCTTTTGAGACATAACAAATTTTTGTTTGATCATGTCCCAAAAGTCTTCCCTATAGTCTATACTATAGACACATCACTCAACAAAATTTCCACCTAAAAGTATGTGATATCTCCATTTTTAGTGCTCACTGAAGATCTTAGCTCAGGGGATGGTGCCACTCAAAGTGGGCAGGTCTTCCCTTTTGTTTACTTCATCAAGATAATCTTCCACAGGTATGATCAGAGAGGTTCTATTTCCAAGTTATTTTAGATCTTAAGCTGACAAGTGAGATTAACTATCACAGACACTTAACACTTTTTCTCTAAGGCTCCAATATACCTAAATCCTGTGGGGTGTGCACGTGTATGTACACACACACACACACATGGGGGGGGTTATATATTCTTTAATTGATAAATTGCTGATGACTAGGCTACTGAGACTCTGTAAATTTTCATGTCACACCCTGTCTTGGCAGTAAAAACACAACAAAACAAAACAAAAAAAAACAGTCAGAGTCTACAGAATGGCCCCAAACCTAGGGGCCACAATTCCTTACTTTTACATCTTTTTGGAACAGAAACCCTCTAGCACTGATCCTCACTCAGTGTTTGACTAAAAGGATGTTTTCTTTTCTATTCTTACTCACCCACACTCTGATTTCCTATTTGATTTTCAGTGGCAGAATCCTTCCACTCAAGGACTGTCTTACCTCAGAGCTTTTAGGATAGCCCCCACCTCTTTGGACAGGCCCTGTCTAGCCAAAGACTTATCCTCCCTTAAATTCCCCACTAAGAGTAACTTCCCTCAGTATGTAGATGATTTATTAATCAACAACAAGGACTAAGCAACATACAATAAACTCTTTCAAAGTCAGCCCTATGGATATGTTTTCTTTTTCAAAGCCCCCAAAGTCTCTACCAAAATCAACGGTGTATTAGATTATCAAAGAATAAATAAAAATATTTTTAAAAAGAAAAATGGGTCCGGTTCCTGAAATGTTATTAGCTCTAGGTCCATGGAGCCTTTCCAGATACCATAATGATAATATCCTAACTCTGGGGAATCCTGTCACCAAACAAAAACTAAGGCCCTTCTCGGTCAAGGCAGAGTTTTGTAGAACTGGGTTTGACCATAAAGCTTATCCGTTTTATGGGGCTTAAAACGGATCAGAGGAAGGGCCAAACAACTGGGTCTCTGAAATGGCATGGGCCCTACATAGCCTAAAGTACACACTTATGGCCTCCCCAGTACTAGTTCTCCTTGATCTCACCAAACCCTTTCCTCTGTGATGTACATGAGTCAAAGAAAGTAGCACTGAGAATATTAACACACAAACCTTGTGGCCCTATCAGTTCCCAGTAGTTTATGTGATAACCTTCACATACACCCATGCAAAGGACCAAAATACCTAATAATTTCAGTAGATACCATCATCAGACAGAGGAATTCCTCACTAAAACGGAGAGGGTCTTAAAGGCAACCACTCTCCTTATAAAACATTGTTTCTCACTTGAGTTCCTCAGCCCCTGTAGTCTAACAATAGTCTGCCTTTCATTTCCAGTATCCCTCAGGAAGTGATTGAAGCTGGTAAAGTTAAGCACTATGTAGCCTGTCTCCATCAATCTTCCGGAAATACAGAAAGGGCTCATTTAGCTCTTGAGAGATCTCTTTAAGCTGGTGCTCAATACTCTTCTCCCAACTGCACCTTTGTGATCCCACATAACTCAATTCCATAACCCACCTCAGCTCCTTCAAAGTCCTTTATAGCCTTTCCTCCAGAGAGACTTCTTATTAGATTCAGATATTCAGCATTCATTTCAGTATATTATCACTGACACAAACAATCAAGGTTGTCACTGAGTACCAGAATAAGCACAGGATAAGACTGAATCCAACTTCCAGAAATGACCTTTTCACATTAACCCTAGAGATTGGGTCTCCCATAAAAGCCCTCCCACAAAATAAAAAGCCTGGAAAAGCTATCTGGATTGGGTCCTATCAAGTCATAATGTCTCCAACTATAGTGAAGCTCTAAGGTGCACTGTGCATTTATTTGGGCAAAATTAATACTGTTCCACCCACAAGAAGCTCAGAAAAGCTATTTTTGGGAGTATCTTGGAGATCTGTCCACTCTTTTGGAAACACATAAGTAAAACCCTTCCATAACATCCCTCAAATCCAGTAAGTAGCCACGATTCATTCTGTTACTTTTCTGAGTTCTGTGATATACTTTTATAAGCTACCTCTTCTTATTTCTTTGCCATCTTACAGAATCCTATCAGTTTGAAGAGTCCAGGATAGACCTGTTTCTACAGGAAGACCTGTTCAACTATTTCTGAGCATAGGTCATCATTTACCTTGAGTTATTCTGTATTGAAACATATTCATTGTCATTTTACTCATAACCTCGATCTTAAAAACCAACCCTTAATTGCCAAAGAACCATTGTCTTTCCTGAGTCTAACGCACTCAAAATCTCACCTGGATGTGATTCCTTGTACAAATAGCAATAGCTCTCCTAGTGCGCTCTCCCCTGACAGTCCTCTCTTATATTTACCCATCTCCTGGACTGAAAATTTCCTAGGAAATCTCACAGGAAGAACTTGGACTCTTAGCTCCTATAGCACCTTTCTTGTTTTTAATTTAGCTACAAGCCATTAAGCTCTCAGGAATGTCAAATGTTACCATCCTCACCAACACCTGTCTCCCACAACCGAGGACTAATTGACTCTCCAAGTGATGTCACAGTCCTGCCTCCAAACTCCTCCAGCTACTAACTACACCCTGCTACAAAATTCTGCTCAAACCTTTTTATGCTTTATATAGTCTGTCCTATGACTATAAGACAGATCAACAATGCCAACCAAGGCCCAAATACTAATTAGCTATTTTATTTTACAGTTCTGAATCAGTTCGAGAAGACAAGAAATATTCACTGCCTTGTCAATTATTTGGCTTTGCTGATATATCAAGGTTGGAGGTAGAGGGGGAAAAGGATCAAAAATAAAAAGCAAAATTCTCCACTTTCTAGCTGACAGATCCTAATTGCTTGAGGCATAACCCAGTGATTTGTGGTGTTTTATGCAACCAATTAGAGCCTAACTTCTAATGGCTCCTGGCGGGAACATTCCCTCAAATAGCTAACCTCAAGAAGGACAAGTAGTATTACAAATATTAATGTCTTAAAATAGAGAGCTGCCCCCTTGAACTTTTTTTCAGATAGATAACTACACAAATGTCCCAGGAAGCAAGACTAAATTTCTCCCAACTGCTACAAAGGACTCCATTCAGTGATTTTCATTCATATTCATCTCCACACCACTCAAAATTTGCCTACATGTTCTGACTGCAGTGTGTATTATGTTTTAAAATCTTTATAACAATTCTAGTCTGGTAAATAATTTTATTTCCCACCCTCCACCTTAGGCTCATCATCTCCATCCTGACATTTGGTTGTGGTCTAGGTTAGGATACCTAAAAAGGGAGAAGTTCAAGTTCTGTTTCCACCTCTCTCTTTCCCAGGCTGTACACAATTTTTAAAAATCTTAGTAGTTCATTGTATCTACTGTAAGATCCTCAACTGTTAGAGTGCTTCCAAATCTCTTCTAAGTTCAATATCTGGTTCACCAACTTCCTTCTAGATAGCTATATTTCAAGACTATCCAAACATCAGACTCAACACTTGGACCCAGGCTCAGGCAGTACCCGTCACCACCACCCCTTCCCCAAAAGGTGCTCACTACTGCATTTTGCATTGCTTATCTCAGTGAAGAATCTCACCCTCCACATGGTTTCACAAGAATACTCTTGTCACTGAAGCAAAGTAAAACAAGATATATCGTGACAGCTTCTCTCCTATCTTCAGCACCACCAGGCTTTGCCTTACAATCTAGTTCTATGCAGTAGCTAATTCTGTACATCTGTACTATACTAGAAGACATATAGGTAGAGTTATTGTGACAGTGAATGCAAGATATTACCTAAAATTCAATCCTTTTTTTCTTTGTATCAGAAACCCAACCCATAATTTTGGGGTGTAAATTTTGCCAACGAATGTAAATCATAGTGTCATTTAGTTTCCATTGAATATCAGCGCAGTCATGGCTCAGGTCTTCAATGAGGTAGAAGTAGAAGTGTTAAATAGGACTTCTGAGAAGACATATGTTAAAGGACACCTGAGTTCTTTTCCTCCCCTTCCTCTTCTAAAGTGTGGATCTTAAGTTTTCTGGGGCTCCAGCACTTTCTGAACCAGGAAACATTACATGCTATGAATAATAGAGCAGAGAAGTCTTTAAAGACTTTCTGAAGCTGCTACAACGGACCATGTATGTGTAACTTCTGATTTCTTCTGTGGAAAAATCAAACCTTCTGTGTTTTAAACCAATGAGGATGAACCTCTGTAACTTGTAGCAGGATTGATTACTGTTAAACTTACAAGTTGGTCATTTCATTTTGTCTACACAAAGAATACCACAAACCCAATACTATGACTTACAATGACACAGGGGTTTGACAAGGAATTAATCTGCAAGAAAGATTCTGTATTTTTCTCTAAAGCAGAAGCAAAGTGATTATCGGACAACAGGAAGTGCATAACCCTTGGAATGGACAGTATAATATATAGTATCTACAGAGAATTTTTTAAGGATTAAAAGTCAAAGTATGTTTTGTTACCACTATGCAACCAGCAACACAAGCAACTGCAGTATAAAACACTTTTCATTTTAAAGCTTGTGTAGCTGGTCAAAGGCTTAAAGTATGACATATTTCAAACTACTATACTTAATTAATTGACATATTTCAAACTACCACATTTAATTACTTATCCTTTTCTAACTTTGTACATTACATAAAAGTTTACTAAGAGAACTCCCAACTGCATAGTTCCCTCCATGCTGGTTAGTTTTTGTTAACTTGATAAAACTACAGGCACCTGGGAAAAGGTAACCTCAGTTGAGAAATTGCCTCCATCACATTGCCTATAGGAATGCCTAGGGGCATTTTCTTGACTAATGACTGATATTGGAGGGCCCACTGTAGGTTGTACTGCTCCTAGGTTGGTGGTCCAGTGTTGTATATGAAAGCAGGTTGAGCAAGCCAATGGGGAGTAAATTATTAAGCAGTGTTCCTTCAGTTCTCCGCCTCCAGGTTCCTGCCATGAGTTCTTGCTTTGGCTTCCTTCAGTAATGAACTATATACCCTGTATGCCACTTCCTTTCCTTCTCCAAGCTGCTTTTGGCCAATGTCTTATGAAAGCAACAGAGAAGTGAACTAGGACACTCTCACACAGAAACAGAATTAACTATATATGTTCATTTGGTTCTTTCATTTCATTAAGGTTCAGAATCATTCAAGGTTGCTCTAAGTGCTTTTTAAAAATCCACAATTTCTCTTGTACTATATGCTTTGTATTTTAAATGTGGGTTTTAAGTAAATGGTGATGCTACAATGATTATGAAGACAATGGAACAGAACATGACAATTCTGTTATTCTGTATGATCAACTGAGAAATTTGTGCTTTTAAATCTTAACGTACAAGACAAAGTCAGGTATAAGGTATAATGTTTTTGTTCGCTGTCTACTCATCTTACTTCACACATGTGATAACTCTGAATTCGTATTTCTTTAAAATAGAATTGCATTGTTCATTTCTACAATTGTTTGAAAATTAAAGAACAATTATGAAAATGAAGAGTAGTGCTGATCATCACATATTATTACTGAACATAATATGATTTATCTGAGATAAATTGATTTATCTGAGCAGTAGTGGTGCATGCCTTTAATCCCAGCACTCAGCAAGCAGAGACAGATAGATCTCTGTGAGTTCAAGGCAAGCGTGGTCTAGAGAATGCATTCAAGGACAGCCAAGCTTACATAGTGAACCTTGTCTCAAAAAAATAATTTGATCCATTCCAGATACATGCTAAGTATATCAAATTTTCAAAATATTAATATTATACTTAATTTTATTGAAATGTCAGGAATCAAAACTAATGGACTGAAATGCTATCTAAAAGCAAGTCTCTGTTATCTAAACTATTGGCTAGCAGTCCAACCCAGATCATTCAAACCCCTGATTTTTATATAAAATACCCTTGCATGTATATAGCTATTCTTTCTAACCCAGGTATCAGCCATCTGAGTGTCTTAATAATTAATAAAAAATTTAAAATGACAAAGCATTTGCAAATAATATGGGTACAGTTCTTCCATCATATATATCATCTCTACCATTATCTCCATGAGCAAAGTGCATCACCTTTAACCTTGACTACTGTAAAATCTTCTTTATAATTCTATTCCTTACTCTTCCTATGAGCTATTCTCTTGATAAAATCATGTCCATCATCACCTCAAAAGCTTACAATATCTCATCTCAGTCCTATAAATTTTCTCATACCATTTATTGCTCTATTTTTTATTTTTCTTTCTGATTTGATCATTTCTCCACTTGCTAATTTCTTATCAGCTGTATTTTGTTTCTGAAACAAGCCACTTAGATCTTCTACTGACTGGTCCTTATATCTGGTATTCTCTTCTAAATATGCATATGGAACTTAAGTTCTTTCATATTTCTGCTTAGCTATCCCTTTATCAGAAAGTTTTTAACTGATCTACTATATCATCCCATTCTCATCTCTGTTCGTTAACACATCTTGCCACATTATATATTATTCTGTCACTGGTTTGCTATCCCTCATCAACCTATTAAATTGTAATCACCGTAAGAGTAATTTGCAATGTATTTTTGTTCACTGCTCTCTTTCCTCTGTACCATGCATCTATGCAAATTCATAGTAGATAGCCTAACATATTTAAAGTAAATCAGTGTCTACAATAACACCTGGAAGATAAAATACTGTTATTCATGGATGAGAACAGTAAGAAAAATATAAAAGTCAGCCCCTTAATCTTAGACTTGTGACTCTACAAAAAATATTATTTCTATTCTAGGCATCATTCTTGTATTAATGACAACTATCATTTCAAGAGGAAACTATAAAGTGTACTGAACAAATTATCTTCCAACATGAACTCATAGTTAGACATCTTGCATCCACTAAGATAGCAATTGCAGTAAACTCTTAAAATTTTGTGAATTTTGTGGTAACACATGAACTAATTTACAATTGTCCAATGTACTTTAAAAATTCAATGTCTAATGTAAACGAAAGAACCATATTACAAAATGGTGCCTACATCTAACTCCCTATTTTCCTCTCATAATCCTTACTAGTTAACTTTTTTATTTAAAATGTTTTCATATAATACATTTTATCATATTCTTCCCCCTCCCCCAACTCCTCTCAGATGCTCCCAACTCCCTACCCACACAACTTCATGTTTTCTTCCCTTCCTCAATCAACAAAAAATGAAAATAACAGCAAACAATAAAAGAAAACCCACACAGGTTCAAACCAAACAAAATCCCAGCACTGGGAAGAAAATTTGGACGTAGAATCCTACTCCTAACCAAGAAGCTATTGCTTCTTGACATGTGCTGGGAAAGAGAAAATCCATTTTTTTCTAGTACAGTGTCACTGGTGTATATCAATATCACTCTAGGGCCAGTCCCTATGTCCAGGAATAGGTGGTTTACTAGTTAACTTTTATCCAACATTTACTGGAAGCAATGTTGGTGGACATTAATAATCTCACTTAAGGGAGAGAAATCTGAGACCCAAAGTATTCCCAACAATGAACAACATGGTAAAGAATAAAGGTTTTCTGCCTCTGTGGCTAACATAATAGTATATTACCCTTCTGAATTATATCAAGTGGCTAGGAAAATACTTTTTTTGGCTCTTGAGACAGAATTTCTCTGTGTAGAAGCCTGACTGTCCTAGAACTTACTCTGTAGACCAGGCTAGCCTCAAACTTACAGAGATCCACCTGCTTCTGCCTCCTGAACACTGGGATTAAAGACATGTACCACATTGTGTGGCTGGTAAATGCTTTTATTATAAAATAGTCACTGCTTTGGTCCCCTAAAATCTTATTATGAAGTTTTGGTTCCTCACCAATCAACCTTTAGTCACATAATGATCTGCAAGGCATGCCATTGGCTTCTTTTAAAATTGGAAAAGTTCAAACTCTTCATTAATATAATCTGTTTTCAGCACATGGTTCTGAGTCCTGCCATGTCAATACATTAGCAAGTGGAGGGAACTCTCGCCCAGATCCAGCTGTCACAAATGACAGAACTTGCATGGAATTTTGTCAGGCAAATGTTATAGCATTTGTTCCTACTGAAAGTCTTCTCCTGGTTCATTCTTTTCTACCTTTCTTAGCACCATCGGAAACAGTGATTTGTGGAATGGTAAGGAAGGGTAGTGAAGGAGAGTCAGGAGACTTGCATTTACCTCCAAAGAGTTTGTGGCCTTGAGCAAATCTATCCCATTCCCTGTGTCCTCTGGTGTGCTGGCCAGTCTCCAAGCACCCTGATATCTTTACCTGCTCTCTCTTTTACTGCTTCTACAAACATTTCATTTAGCCTTGTGGGGCCCCAGGGAAGGAGAGAGTTCCGGGGAAAGGAACTAGGTAAGCCCTTGTATTTAATGATAGAAGCTAGCTGCCTTTAGGAACTCGTGGAACAGAGAGCCCAAGAATGAGGATGGAAAAAGGGGAGTTCCTTTACATACATTCCTAGCCCACACTAAATTCTCTCCTTCCTTTTAGGATCGAAACAAAAAAAGGAGTTAAATTTCAATTTTTGCCCAATTGCTTCAGGCTCTCTTGCTTTTGCTGCAGATTGTGGGTGGCAGTGCAGAAGTATGTGCTGACACTGGCATCAGTGCCTGCTGACCCAACCCAACTGCCCTCCAATACCCCTTGTCAGTAATGAATACAAAGTCACTGTGGCCTTCCACTCCCCAATGCCCCTCACCAGACTTGGAGTGTCCCTGGCTGATTCAGAGAGGCATGAAGAATGAGGCACCACTTCCTCTCTGCAAAGGGAAGTCATTTCAAGGTCTCCAGGTATAAAAGGGATCACCCTGGCATAAAATGAACTCAAGATAATATTGAACACACACTCACATACAAACAAAAGCATACACTCCTTGCATTGGTGGGGGTCTGCTAACTGAATTCCCATTTAGAGGTTGAGGATTTCTGTAGCCATCTCTCCTTGACAAAGCCCTAAATGTGAACTGGGTGAGACCATCCCAGGCAAGGAAGCTTTGCAGGTCTTTCCCAGACAGCTTCCATTTGGGTGGCTCTGGGCTCTAGAGCTAGCTAGGGGTGACAGGTACACACAGCCCAGTTAAGGAGGTCATGCAGCTCTACTATGAAAATCTCTACAATTCTTGGCTTTGTGGCTGCTCCCCTCAACCCCTTGCCAGCCCGCTTGCATCCTGGAAGCTTTACTGCTTACAGACAGCCCCTATGTCAGACCCTTGCCTCTCTGGCATCCCAGGTAACACCTGGGATGCTCCTGGTCACTTTGTCTCGTCCCCCCAGCTCCAGCCTACCCCAGTCTGGGAGGGCGGCAGAACAGACTGGGGGTGGGGTGGGAGGGGTCTTTACTGGTCTGGCAGGCGAACAGGGACTCCTAAAATGGCTCCAGGAAGCTCACTCGTGTCGGAAGGACAGTGTGGAGGGCTGTGGGCAGAGGTATGGGGGCTCCTAGTGTGGAGGTTAATTCGAGGGATTGGCGGTTGGATTGGAAGATTAGGGCTCATGCAGGGAAAACTAGGGCTACGTGCACTCACCATTCCCGATCCGCCTCTAATCCACTGCATGGTGTCCACGAAGTCCAGCTTCTGTGAGGCCGGGTGGCTGGCGCGGGTTGTCGCGGGCTGACTGGGAGGTAGGGCTGGGCTGGAGGAAGCGAGAGTCCCAGCGCCCCCTCCGCCTCCCCTCCTCCACGGCTCTACAGCCGAATCCCCTCAGCCTGACCTAGCCTTCAGTTAGGTTGTTTCTTGCCGGCTTGCAGGCTGTGCTTCTCCACCCCGCAGCTTCCCAGGGGGCTTGACAGGAAGGAAACACGCAACTGGGGGAGGGGGTCCCAGTGAGCTGCCTTTGTCTTCCCCCCCAAGACTTGCAAACTGAGGGGTTGGCTGCAGGCGAGGATATAAGGGGAATAACCTCCGCCAAGGGTAAGGCAGCTGCCACCCCTGCCTGCCCTCCTGCTGCTCTTGATTTATATGCAGTTTATTGTGGGGCTTCCCAATTATGTTGACTCAGCGGAAAGTCTTCTCCAAAGTTACAAAAGGTGTTGGGACAATCTCTAAATATTAAGATGCTAGCCCACTGGAACCATGCCAGTGAATTCTCATGCCTCTCTCCCCAAACCCTCCCTCTGTATATTTCCCTGGTGCCCTTTCTAGTGTCTAATCTCTTTTGCTTTTATCTGCATCACTTTCACTTTTCAGAATAACCGTGGAAAAGCAAGCATCATTATCTCCATTGTATGGAAAAATAAAAGGAGGTTCGAAACGGGGAAGGAACATGATCACATCAAAACTATGATCCAAAAAGCAAAAACAAAAAAAAAGCTCTGACTTCACCCTCTGCAGTAGCTTTCCAAACTTCTTTCAGGTCACTGTTCTCTCTCTCTCTCTCTCTCTCTCTCTCTCTCACACACACACACACACACACACACACACACACACACACACACACACCATTCCAGTTGTCTGACTTGTATCTTCAAGAATATGGAAGGTAGTCTAAATGATGGATGGATTTTCCATTTGCTTATTTGGCTGAGAACGATGAAACGTTTATCAACAGAAACTGCCCATCTTTTCATGATGCCAACTCTGGGCAATGAAACCAAGGCCTGCCCCTTTTCATCTGCTGAGAGTTGAGGTTGCCAGCTCCAAACATACCTATTATTATTCTGTATAATCTTCTCAATAACTGTATGGGGTGATCAAAATAGAGTTTTAATTACTCCCTCTGTTACATGCATGTACACTGAAGATTGAAAAACATTTCTGCCCATAGTAACACAGAAAAACATGAATCCAGGGCTCCTGTCTTGCAGGGTTATTCAGGCAATAATAGAATGGCAAAAATAGGTTGCAACTGTAGCAACGTAGAAATTAATGTGTGATATCAAAAAGAGGCTTCTAGAGAATATTGTCTTGAAGCTGTAACTAGCATGTTACATACATAGACGTTTTGACCTCTTCTTAGTAAACTGTTCAGTCTTTGGAGCAGATGCAGTTTGTTTAAGCCTAAAGCTTTGATATGATCCCAAGCACTGAAGGCATACAAACAGAAGCTCAATTGCCCTTTGCCTGGGATTCCTGAATTAAAAGGCTTGGCTTGGGTAACCTACACAAGTTCCTCCCAAGTCTGGTAGTCCAGGTACCAAGTGATTCTACAATGTATTATCACTCTATCATTCATGGGTCTTCATTTGGGCTGTGTCTTGGAAATTCCTTCCCTGCTAGCCAGCTTGCCTGCCAGCTCATTGAAATTATCATGATTCTGTAAGAGCTGCAAAAGAGTATGCTACCTGTTGGAAGCTTGCCAGGAGTACCACCAGGGCTAAAACCTGTTTCACTTCCACTTGATACTGTCAGTTGAGAGGGATTGTTTTTATTTCCTGGTTGTTACAGATAAAATTGTACCTATATCTGACAAAATTTTAGGTTGGAGTCCAAACCATTCATTCTTCAAACTGTTGCTATATTTGGTCTTTAAGGGTATAAATAGTTTAAATGAAACCACTAGAGTGGTCTTTATCCAATATATCCAATGACCCTATAAAAAGGAAATCTGCACAAAGACAGGTGGAGAATGAAGATCAAATGGAAACTCATCTGTAAGTCCAGGAGAGACTTTAAAAGAAATCAAAGTTAACTTTGAACTCAAAACTCTGGCTTCCAAGATTATAAGAAAGATAAGTTGTGAGAAGCCACTCGATCTGTGGTTCTTTGGTTGTGGTAGTCCCTTAGCAAATGAATATGCTGGATGTATGTATGGTCTTTATCCAGTCATTTAACTGGAATTATAAATTTTTTTAGCCTTCAACTTTTAAAAAAAAGAAGTAACAATAAATTTCTGACCTTAGTATTTTCTACAACACTAATTGGCACAAAAGCTGTATAGTAGATTGTTTTTAATTTTTATTCGTGTGTGTATGCGTGTGCATGTGTGACAGAGTGGAATTATGGATGGCTCTGTCCAGAACCCATGACTCTGGATAGTGCATGAAGTTCAGTAAAAGAGAAAAAATGGGGAAATTGAAAGTACAAAGCTAGCTAAATACAGTAGCACATACCTGTGTTCCCAGAACTTGGGAAGAAGAAACAGAAATGCCACAACTTTGAGGTCAGCCCAGACTATCTCATGTTCTTCCTCATCAGAGACTTTCTAGCTCACCCATATGGTATGGAGACTTAAGTAAGCTACCTTCACTCCCCCATATAGTCATCCCAGCTTCTTTCCTGGGAACCTGACTTCCCTTTGAGACTCACTAGACCCCAGACCTCTCCACAGTTGGGACCCTTTAGCCCACCCACATGGTCTGCAGAAGCAGATAAGCTACCTACACATCTCAGTACAGGCTTCCACCATCTTGATCACCCCCAGCTGCTAACCATGGACTGTGATCTCCTCCCAGCCCATCCCTTTGACTCCTTTGGAGGCTTGACAATTCTCAAGATGCTCCTCACAAAGAATTCTTTGACCAGCACATATGGTGCCAGGACCCAGGCCACCCTCCCTTTTCAGTCTTACCAGAATCCTGTCAGATATCTGTCTGTGATGCCCCCTCCATTATCCTGTTTGGCCCTGAGACTCAGGACCAGTCCTTACTGTCAGGAGAAACTTATTTCAAGCACTGCTCAAACCACAAAGACCTTTGATAAAAGCTGTAGCCTCAAATACCAGGCAAACAGAATAAAGCTATATCCCAAGCCTGCAATGAATTTGCTCCCTTATGTATATTTTAAACACACCTGCAGAAAGAACAAAGGTGATTTGAACAAAAGCAAACAAGCAAGCAAGAAACTATCAACCAACCAACTAACTCCGAATGTGCAAATTCCAATGGAGAAATAAAAACAACATAAACAATACATGCTGTGGACAATCCTTTTGTACACTGTGAAGATTTGCCCCTGTGATTGGTTTAAGAAACAAGCTGACTGGCCAATAGCTGAACAGGATAAATTAGGTGGGAAAGTCAAACTGAGTATGATGGGATGAGGAAGGCTGGAGTCAGAGGAGTCTCAAGCCAGACAGAAAATAAGTCGGGCATATAAAAAGGATAGAGGTAAATGCCACAAGCCTTGAGGAAATATATGAATTAATAAAAATAGGTTAAGTTGTAAGAGCATGTTAGCATCTTGACCTATCAGACGAGCATTTTGGAATTAATATAAACTGTGTGTTTATTTCAGACTAGTTCAGAACAGAAAACTCTGCTCCGATTACACACACACACACACACACACACACACACACACACACACACACACACACTGGGAGGGGGTGCTTACACATCCATAAATAGCTTATCTTCTCCCAAAAATACAAACTCTATCTTAATAGTTTCTACTGAAAACAACCAGAAAAAATTTTCAAGTAATTGAAAAGTTTGTTTATAACAGATGATCAAACAACTCAAAGAAGACAAAAACAAAGAAACAAATAAAATGAAAGTCAATGTGAGACAAAGAACATAATTTTTTAAATGAAAACATCCTGAAATGATGCTAGAAATGTAATACGCAATATACCATTCAAAAGCCTCATCAATAGAGTGAATCATGTCAAAAACAGTCAGTAACAGAAAACAAAGTAGAGGAAGAAGATTACTCAGTGAAGATCAAAGAGAGGGTTTAAAACTATAAACAAAATATGGGAATGTTTTAGGAAATCATGAAACAACCTAACTTCCAAATTATGGTCATATAAGATAGAAAAGAAAACCATAGAAAAAGCATAGTGAAACCAATCATGAAACAGTCCTAAACCTAGAAAATGTGATACTCAACACATTCAGGCATGCAGACCTTGCAGAACACAAAAATAGATAAAACCAGAAAAAAAAATCTCCACAATATATTATAGATAAAATATTAAAAATACAGAGTAAAGGAAGAGTATTGAAAATTGCTAGAGAGAAAGGGCAAATCATTTACAAAGACAGGTCTGTTACAATGAAACTAGAAACTTAAACAGAAACTTTTAAGTCTAGAGGAACCTAGAAAGATACATTTCAATGCCTGAAGGACTACAACTGTCAGGACATTATATACCCATAGACACAGTCCTTCGAAATTAAAAGAGAAATAACATGACAAAAGCAGATTAAAGGAGTCTATGACTACTAAGCTATCTCTACAGACTAGTATTTCAACTGGAAGAGATGTACAAATACAACAAAGGGCTCGCAAGGAAAAAAAATACCAACAGTATCAGAACATATAATCCAAAGCGATCCAAGACCCCACACACACACTCGGAATTTAAATAATATGAATAAATACATATTTTTCCCTAATACTGATATTAATATCCCAACTTCCTTAATGAAAAGATCATGACTAACAGATTGTATTAAAAAAGAAAATTCATGTTCTTACTGCCTCCAAATAGACCTGACCATCAATGCTATCTTTCTATTTTTAAGTAGAAGGGTACAAATGGATATTCCAAGCAAGTGGAACTTAGAAACAAACATGTGTAGCTATTCTAATAACTGAAAAACTATTTCAAAGAGAAATTAGTCACAAAAGATAAAATGGGGTATTTCACATTTATTAAAAAATTCATCAACAATGTATTATAATCCTAAATATATATGCAGCAAGTAGAGGGCCACTCAATTTCATAAACACTGTTATATCTGAAACCATAAATTGATCCCAATAAAAGGATAGTGTATAATTTCAATATCTCACTGTTATCAATAGAAAGCTCTTGAATAATCTCCAAAATATGAAAACAAAACTCAACTGCTAAAGACACCATGTACTTACATCACAGAACATAGAACACAGAACTAGCTGTTACGGACCTGGAATGCTTCATACCACTGGCTAGCTTTTATAATGCTTGAAGGTCCTATGCATGTTACTAGGAGAGCAAAGTGATCATCAGTTTTACCCAGCTTTAAACCCCATGAGCTATAATAATGACTGGCCTGGCAAGACATATCTACTGGTGCAGTAATCATACTAACATTATGGAAGCAACCAACAACTTTCTGATTGTATTTCAATCCCACTACACAGGATCAGTACCATACCTTGGCACCATTATAGGTCCAAGAACCTGTGGTTAAACATGTCATTGGTCTTAGGACAGAAACTGCTAGTGTTATTTTGCTAAATTGATATAGTATTAAACCATTCCTAATAACTAATTAGTGTATCCCTAGTTTAATGTATCTCTTAATCCTCATCAGAGAAACTCCTACTTGCAGTAGATGATGACTTAACACGGAGTAGATGATGACTTAACACGGAGACCAACAACTGCCCAAGTCACAAAGATACTGCAGCATATTAGTCCTAGATAATTTTTAACATGGATATAAGCAAGTAATTTAATGAACTCTTATTTACTTATCAGCACTGATACTGTTTTAGTGAGCACCATGGACACAGTCTGTGTATTCATTATTATTCAATAGACTAATAAGGTAAATAACAACACAGCTATAGACATAAATAAGTATAAAATAGAAGGAATATTTTATAAACTTCAGCATGACAGTTTAAATTATGTCTAAAGGCCCAAATCAAGTTAGCCATGTAAAAGGTATGGGGAAAGAATTCCATGCATAGAAAATAAAAATATATTAGACTGTCTCATGAAGTCTCAAGTAGTAGAAGCTGAAAAGACTAAAACTTAAGAGATAAGAGGAGAAGGAGAATAGCATGAGAAAAATGTGACAGAATTTAGGTCATATAAACCATTGAAGGGCATAGAAAGAGAATTTAGACTTAGGGCTGACAAGATGGCTAAGTAGATACTGCTAAGCCTGATGAACTAAGTTCAATCTTGGGGGCCCACATGGTGGAAGCAGAGAAACAATTCCTGTCAGTGGCCCTCTGACATCCAAAAGAGACAATAGTACAGGAACACAGAAATAAGTATAATAAAATCTTCTTACAAAGGGGATTTAGATATAATCAATAAAAGGAGGGAGAGAATTAAATAGTTTTAAACAAGTGAATTATTTACCTGATGTACGTTTCTAAAATACCATCAAGCCACAGTGTGATAAACAGATTGAAAGGGGGATCAGAGGTTAAAGCTCTTGTAGAAAAATGAAAAGATAGTTAGTGGTGAATTGGATTAAAAGGGTAATGAAGATAAGGACAGAGGTAAAAAAAGGTTGAAGACCTAGCCTCTCTAAGTCTGCAGGTTGTAGGATGATTACCCTTTACTTTATGATTAGTATCCACTTATAAATGAGTATATATCATGTTTGTCTTTCTGGGTTTGAGTTACCTTACTCAGGATGATTTGTTTTCTAGTTACATCCATTTGCTTGCAAATTTCATAATGTTATTTTTTAAACAGCTGAGTAATGCTCCATTGTGTAAATTACTTTATTTTCTCTATCTATTCTTCCATTGAGGGACATCTAGGAATGAGGATGGCTGGGGATTGGGACATGAGAGATCAGGTGGGGGGTGAAGGTAGAGTACTGAAAGACCCTACTAGAATGGGGAAGCACTTGGGGGTCAGGTAGAAACTTGGTGCAAGGAAAACTCTTAGGAATCTATAAAGATGACCCCAGCTAAGACTCTTAGCAGTTAAGTAAATGTAGCCTGAACTGTTGAACTCCTGTGATCAGGCAAGGCTACCAGTGGAGGGATTGAGAGATCAACCCAGCCACATAATCCTTGACCTGTAGTCTGTCCTGCCTATGGGATATGCTATAGTATAGTAAGGGCAGCACAGAGATTGTGGGAGTGGCCAAGCACTGACTGGTCCAGCCTGAGAGCCATGCTATGAGCGTGAGCCTACCTCTGAAACTGCGTGGAGCACTATGATTCAGTACTGAGACACATTTTAGAGGTAGAAAGCATAAATTGGTGGTAGATTACATATGAATTGTTATGCAAAGAGTTATAGATGAGTTTTAATTTTAGGCTTAAACAATGATGTCTGGATTTTTATCTTTTATGATTTCTTTGTATCTAAAAAATTTTTATTCATTTTACATACCAAGCACAGATCCCCCTCATCCAGCCTCCCACTCCCGCCAGCCTTCCACCCCACCCACACACCCCCATCTGCTCCTCTGGCGAGTTAGCAAAACCTAGTACATTCAATTGAGGCTGACCCAAGCCCCTCCCCCCTGCATCAAGGCTGTGCAAGGTGTCCCACTATAGGTAATGGGCTCTAAAAGGTCAGCTCATACACCAGGAATTGATCCTGATCTCACTACTAGGGGCCCCTTAAGCAGAATAACCTACACAACTGTCTCGTGCATACAGAGGGCCTAGTCCTGACTCATGCAGGCTCTGCAGCTGTTGGTCTAAAGTTTATGAGTTCCACTAGCTTGGTTCAGTTGTCTCTGTAGAGTTCCCCATCATAATCTTGACATACACACACCCTTTGTTCTTATAATCCCTCTTTCCTTTCTTCAACTGGACTCTAGGAGCTCTGTTTAGCACTTCTGTGGATCTCTGCATCTGCTTCCATCAGTTACTGGATGAAGACTCTGATGACAGGATATTCACCAGTCTGATTACTGGGGTAGGCCATCTCAGGCACCCTCTCCACTATTGCTAGTAGTCTAAGCTGGGGTCTTCCTTGTGGATTCCTGGGAACTTCCCTAGCACCAGGTTTCTTTCTGACCCCATAATGTCTCCCTTTATCAAGATATCTCTTTCAGTGCTTGTTTACTTCATTCCTCCCTCAGCTCAACCATGACGTTCTCTCATGTTTAATTTTAGACTTAAACAATGATGTGTGAGTTTTTTAATAATATTTGTATTCTTTGAGAATTTCATACAATGCATTTTGAAATTATTTATCTCTTCAATTTCTTCCAGATCTACCTTTTCCATTGTTACCTTTCTATTCATTCAACTTTTTATCTTTTTTTCTTTTAAAAACATTCATGAAGACCACCTCACTTGCCCAAATACTCTTAAGAGAAATGCATGCACTATCAAGAGGTCACATCATTGAAGAAAATTGATTCTCCATCTCCTAAGAGTATCAAAGGTCAATATCACCTTAGCTAGTTGGGATTTTATTTCCATTTACCCATGTCATGGTGGGATTTTTGTCTAATTTGAGATGGCACAGGTCTTATGCATGCCATAATGTCTGTTAGCTCATATGCACAACTGTCCTGTTGTGCCTAGAAAACACTGTTTCTTTGAATTTATTTCCCACCTGTAGCTATACAGACTTGCATTATCCATTTCCACAAAAATCCCAAAACCTTGCAAGGAGAAGGTGTATACATATATGTATATCCCATTTATAGATGAATGCATCACAGTTTTTTTATTATCTATATGTTGATCACTTGACTCTCTGCATGTTATTTGAGATCTCTTCTTGGAAGGGAGTTGAGGGACCCACAGGTCTATGAGTATAGCAATAAGGCATTGGGAATAAGATATTAGAGACGGTTTTGTTTTAATTAACTTAATTTTAAAACATATTCTTAATTTTTTTCACACAATATATTTTGGACATATCCATTCTTCTCCTTTGGCTCCTACCACATACATCCTCCCTACACATCAAACTTTATATTCTTTCTCTTTCTTAAAACAAGGTCATAAACCTAATAGAAAATGAAGTACAGCTTTTGTGGCCTGGAACAATACTATATTACCAAGTCATTTCTAACTTGTAGGGAATCCATCTATGCTTGGGAAAATGTGGTTAAATTTAATACTACAGTCTGAGGCTTTGGTGTAGATGGCTTGGAAAAGAGCAGTGATCATTTTGTTGTGATGTCCTCTGCCTTCAGTTGACAGTAACTGCTCTTCCCCGAATTTAAAGGGTCTCATGAAGTCCGTTAAGAACCAGTAGCTAGTGTTTGGACCTATCGATCTGTGTCCAGAGGAAAGGTAGAGGCTGGAGAATCCTTCCCCTGCATTCCGGGGACACATAACTGATGGCCAGACCCCAGATGGGCATCTCTCCAGACCACATGACCTGGAGTGAGAGGCTAGAGAATCCTTCCCCAGCAATCTCAGGGGACACATAACTGACAGCTGGGACCCACATTCAAGATAAGTTGCATCATCATAGACAAACATCTCTCCCGACTGCACGACCTGTGTTCAGAGGCCAGTGAACTGCTAAACCCAGTGCTCAGAGCAGAGTAAGAGACAGGCATCTCTTCAGACCTTGTGACCCTGTTGCATGACAAAAGTAAAAGATCTTGCAGTCTCCATGTTCAGAGCAGACAGGAGAAACAAAAACTCTGTAACCACAACTGACTAAGATTGGACTAAGACCTGACTAAGAGTGAACCAAGGAAGCAATGGGCAGCTGCCAGTGCAAGAATGGATATAACAATATAAAGAACAAGGCACCACCAGAAGAAACTAATGACTCTACAACACCAAGACCTGAACACAGCAATGAAGAGGAAACAGAAGGAATCAACATTAAAAACACTTTTATGAAGATTATAGAAACCTTAAAGGAGGATATAAAAATTCCCTTAAAGAAATGAAAGAAAATACAAATAAAAAATTGGAAGAGATGAACAAATCCTTGAAAGAAAACCAAGAAAGAAAAAAACCAACAAATGAAAGAAACATTCCAGGAACTAAAAATTGAATTAGAATCAATAAAGAAGTGACAAAATGAGGCAAAGGAGATAATAGAAACTCCAAAGAAATGATCTGGAACTACAGATACAAGTATAACCAACATAATCCAAGAGATGGAAGAGAGAATCTCAGAAGTGGAAGACTCAATGGTGGAAATAGATAAGTCATTCAAAGAAAACACTAAAACCAAAAAAGTCATAACACAAAATGTTCAGGAAATTTGGGACACCATGAAAAGGCCAAACATGAGAATAATAAGAATAGAAGAAGGAGAATACCAGCTCAAAGTCACAGATAATGTATTCAATAAAATCATAGAAGAAAACTTTCCCAACCGAAAGAAGGAAATGCCTATAAAGATACAAGAAGCTTACCAGAACATCAAACAAATTAGAACCCCCCCAAAGTCTGCTCTCCACATAATAATCAAACCACAAAACCTACAGAACAAAAAAATAATAAGAGTTACAACGGAAAAAGGACAAATTATCTATAAATGCAGACCCATTAGAATAACTCCAGACTATTCAATGGAAACAATGAAAGCAAGAAAGTCCTCATCAGAAGTTATAAAGACACTAAATGAGCAGGGTTTCCAACCCAGATTGCTATGCCCAGCAAAACTAGCAATCACCATAGATGGAGTAAGGAAGGCATTTCACAACAAAGACAGATTGAAACAATACCTATCCACAAATCCAGCACTGTAGAAAGCACTGGGGAGGGGGGAATTCCAAACTAAGGAACACAGACACACCCAGGAAGACACAAACAATTGATAATCCCACAGAAGAAAAGCCCAAATAAAGGAAATACACACAAGCTACCACCAAAAATAACAGAGAATAATAATCAGTGGTCATTAATATCCCTTAATATCAGTGGACTCAATTCCCCTTTAAAAAGACAAATCCTAACACAATGGATACATAAACAAAAGCCAACTTTTTGCTGCATATAAGAAACACACTTCAATTTCAAAGATAGACACAGGCTCAGAGTAAAGGGTTGGGAAAAGATTTTAAATCCAATGGCCCCAAGAAACAAGTTGGTGTTGCTATCCTAATATTTGACAAAGTAGACTTCAAACTAAAATCAATCAAAAGAGACTAGGTTGGACATTATTCATCTCAGGAAAAATTGATCAAGATGAGATCTCAATCCTGAACATTTATGCCCCTAATATAAGGGTACCTTCATATGTAAAAGAAACACTACTAAAGCATAAACCCCACATCACATGCCACATTCTAATAGTGGGAGACTTCAATACCTAACTTTCACCCTTGGAAAGATCAACCAGACAAAGACTCAACAGAGAAATAAGGGGCCTAACAGATGTTATGATGCAAACAAACTTAATAGATATTTATAGAAGCTTCCATCCAAACACAAAAGTGTATATATATATATATATATATATATATATATATATATATATATATCTCCATGGAACTTTTTCTAAAATTGACCACATACTGGGTCATAAAGCAAATATCAATAGATATAAAAGAATGGGAATAACTGCTTGTATTATATCAGACCACTATGGCCTAAAGTTAGAATTCAACAACAACAAAAATCACAGAAAGCCTACCAACTCATGGAAATTAAACATCTCTAAACTGAACCACTGCTGGGTCAGGGAAGAAATTAGGAAAGAAATCAAAGACTTCCTAGAATTTAATGAAAATAAATCTACAACATACCAAAACTTATGGGACACAATGAAAGCAGTGTTAAGAAGAAAATTCATAGCACTAGATGCCTATCTTATTTGCATTTCCACCCTTGATAAGCCATGCTTATGATTATTATCCTCTGTATAGTTATTGTTAACTCTTTGGCATTTTTAAATTCTTTTTACTGTTTTTTTGATAAATACAAAATAAAGAAGGAAAAAAAAAACCAAGACAAATCTCACACAAGAGACCTAACAATTCAGCTGAAGGCTTTAGAACAGTTAGAAGTAAAGCCACCAAGAAGGAATAGACAGCAGAAAATGATCAAACTTAGGGCTGAAATTAGTACAATAGACAGAAAGAGAACAATACAAAGAATCACATTTGCACCCCAAAAGCATTAGCTCAACTATAGCAACATTATTCATAATAGCAAGAACCTGGAAACAACCTAGATGCCCCTCAACTGAAGAATGGATTAACAAACTGGGGTCCATGTGCACAATGGAATACTACTCAGTAGTAAGAAAAAAATAATATCCTAAAATTTGCAGGCAAATGGATAGATTTCCTGAGCAAGGTCTCACAAACACAGAAGGATATGCAGGGGATGTACTCACTCATTAGTGGACCTTAAGCAAAAGCATTCTTATGTCATTAAAAGAGGGGAAATCTTTAGCATGAATGTCTTGTATCTTCAGCTTTCCTTACAATGATGCTGTTTGGAACCAGTATCTATCTGCATTTGGTCTTCTAAAATTCCACTGAATTTGCTACTGTGCCATCCATTTCTAAGAATTAAATACAATGAATAAATGAGAAAAATAAAAGTTAAGTGACAGAAACTTTAAAAAGGCACAGAATTCTGGCCCAAACTCCCAGTTCAGTCAAAGAGAGTGAGGAGGAATTATATAAGCAAAGGGCTCACGTTCATGATGGGGAAACCCCCAGAGACAGTTGAGCTATTGGGGGCTCATGGGCTCTGGACTGACAGTTGGAAACCTGCATGGGACTGAAGTAGGCACTCTGAATGTGGAAGACAGTGTGTGGCTTGGGCAGATTGTGGGGTCTCTGGCAGTGGGACCAGGATTTACCTGAAGTGCATGAGCTGGCTTTTTGGAGGCCATTCCTTATAGAGGGATACCTTGCTCAGCCTTCATATGATGGATGGGTTTAGTCCTGCCTCAACTTTATATGCCGACTATATAGACTCCCACAGTAAGTCTTTGAGAAGTAGATGAGGGGTATGGTGGGGAGAAGCTAGGGGTTAGTAGGAGGAGTGGAGGGAAGGGGAACTGTGGATGGTATGTAAAATTTAAAAAAATCTTTTAAATAAAAAAAACCAGTAATTATAAACAATAGGAAGTGCTTTACAGTTTCCACTTATATTAAAATAGTCATAGAACAAAAAAAATGAAGCACAAAGAAAAAAATAAAAACAAACAAATGATAACCGCCTCCCCCCCCCAAAAAAAAAAAACCATGGAATCTGTCTGTGCTGACCACCTACCTACCCTGAGCATGTGGCCTACCCTGTGATATGGTTAATATGGCCAGTGTCATTCTGTTTTAAAAAACTGATTTCTCTCTCCCAGAAGCTATCAGTCACAAGTGGCTTTTGGTTAGGGTTTGGACTTTATACCTACTTCCCTTCCCTGTGCTTGAATTTTGTCTGGTTTGAACTTGTGCAGGTCTTATGCACGTGTCTGTGAGTTCAAATGTACTGTTGTATCTGGACTATGTGGTCTCCTTGGAGTTGTATGTCACCTTTGGCTCTTGTCATATTTTTACTTCCATTTCTGCATACATCTCTGAGACTTGAGGAGAGGAGTGTGATAAAAAAAAATCTCATTTAGAGCTGACTGCTCCCAAATCTCTTACTCTCTGCATATCTAGTTGTGTATTTCTGAGTTAATTACTATCTACTATAATAATCAGCTTCTCTGACAAGGGTTCAGCAATACATTGATCTATGGGTATAGCAATGTGTATTTAGGGGTCATTTTATTGCTATGTTGATTGAGTAGAATAATAGTAGTAGGTTTCTTTCTGGGGCCATGACCTAAGTAGTTTCAGGTTCTTAACTGTAAAACAGGGTCAGTAAATTATTTCCATCTAATGGAGTAAGCTATAAATCTAAACAAAAGGTTGTTAATGACTTCCATATTGTTTGTGCTAGTATTGCACCAGTATATCCTTCAGGAAAGTAGCTGCTGTGGTTTGCAGGGTTTGTTGCTGGGAAATATTGATAATCATTTTTCTCTTCCACTAGCATGCAACATTTCTTCAAGTATCATGAATATTAGACAGTAAAAATAAAGGGTCTAATTGGGCACCAGATTGATTTCTTCATGTTGAATGTCATAAATAACTGGTATCTTCAGGAATAGGAACTCACCATTACAATCAGATTGTGGAGGATAACCATTATCATTAACAATAGCCTGAAATGTTTGGGGGTACCTATTAGAGACATTTGGCCAATGACTGAAAAAGATGTATGCTATTTCTGGTACTGGGGTTTTATTTGGTAGCATATAATGTCTAATTGGGGTCATCTCTATTAAATGATGACTCCATTGAAATTCCATTTCTACATGTATATATTTTAGGATGCTTCTATAGTAGTAGGCTTCCAGAGCTTTCCAAAATGTCTTTAATGTTATTTCTTCTACCCTGCCTCCAAATCTCTTTCCCCATTTAACCTTCCTATTCTAATTTCACCTTTATCTTTTTACAACACTATATTCTATTTCCTTTTCCTTGGAAGATCTCCACCTCCTCCTTCCTGGTCCCTGAGTAGCTACCTAACCTCTATGAATATTTAAATGATACATATATTTCTAAAGTTCAGAAATTAAAATCCACATATAATAAAAAATAAAGCATGTATTGTTTATATTTCTTGGTCTAGGTTATCTCAGGTAAGATGATTGTTTCTAGCTCAATCCATTTACCTTCAAAATTCATTACTTCATTTTTCTAATTTCTTTCTTTCTTTCTTTCTTTCTTTCTTTCTTTCTTTCTTTCTTTATTTATTTTCAAAGCAGTCACACTTTCTATCCTTGTATATCCTTATTCAAGGTCCCTTCCCTCTCCTGCCACATCAGGTCATTCTTTCTTCTCCACAACTACCCATCTCCTCCCTGGACAGGCAGCAGACAGTCCCATGGTCCCATTGACCCAATATTGCTTAGTTCAGTCTCCACTCCTGGCAGATCCAACTTTCTCCCCACTCCCTCAAGAGTGAGTCAGGTGTTCCTCTAGGGGGAGTGGGATCCAAGCAGTCAGTCCAGGGTGTTTCTGATCCCAAGTTGATCAGTGGTTGTGGTTTGCAGCTTGGGCATGCTTGGCTTTTTTCTTGTTTGTTTGTTTAGAGACCACTAATGAGTGAGTACATCCCCTGCTTATCTTTCTGAGTTTGTGATACCTCGCTCAGGAGGATATTCTCCAAATCCATCCATTTGCCTACAAATTTTAGGATATCATTTTTTCTTACTACTTAGTAGTACTCCATTGTGTAGATGTACCACAGTTTGTTAATCCATTCTTCAGTTGAGGGACATCTAGGTTGTTTCCAGGTTCTTGCTATTACAAATAATGCTGCTATGAACATAGTTGAGCTAATGCCTTTGGAGTATGACTGCATCTTTAGGGAATACACCCAGAAGTGGTATTGCTGGGTCCTTGGGGAGATTGATTCTCAATTTTCTGAGAAACTGCCATACTGCGTTCCAAAGAGGCTGAACAAGCTTATACTCTCACCAACAATGGAGGGGTGTTCCCCTTGCTCTGCATCCTCTCCAACATAGGCTGTCATCTGTGCCTTTTATCTTAGCCAATCTAACAGGTTTTAGGTGGTATCTCAAAGTGTTTTGATTTGCATTTCTCTGATGGCTAAAGATGATGAGCACTTTTTCAGGTGCCTTTCAGCCATTCGTAATTCTTCTGCTGGGAATTCCCTTTTTAGATCTGAACCCCGTTTTTTTGATTGGGTTATTCAAGGTTTGGGGCTCTAGATTCTTGAGCTCTTTATATATCTTAGAGATCAGTCCTCTACCACTTGTAGGATTGGTTAGGGTTCCCATTCTGTAGGCTGTCGTTTTGTCCTATTGACTATGTCCTTGGCTTTACAGAAGCTTCCTAGCTTCAGGAGATCCCACTTATTGATTGTTGGTCTTAATGTCTGTGCCACTGGTGTTATATTTAGGAAGTGGTCGCCTGTGCCAATTCGTAGAAGTGTATTTCCCACTTTCTTTTCTATCAAGTTCAAATTGGATGGGTTTTTGTTGACGTCTTTGATCCACTTGGATTTGAGGTTTTGTGCAGGGTGACAGGCTCGGATCTATTTGCATTTTTCTACACACTTCCATCCAGCTATGCCAACACCATTTGCTAAATATACTATCTTTTTTCCATTGAACGTTTTGAGCCTCTTTGTCAAAGATCAGGTGTTCATAGGTTTTTTGGTTAATGTCTGAATCCTCAATTCTATTCCATTGATCCACAAGTCTGTTTTTATGCCAGTACCAGGCTGTTTTTATTAATGTAGCTCTATAGTATAACCCTAACCCTAACCCTAACCCTAACCCTAACCCTAACCTCCTGAGGTTCTTTTGTTGAGTAAAATTGTTTTGGCAATCCTGGCTTTCCTGTTACACCACATGAAATTGAGTATTGTTCTTTCAAGGTCCAAAAAATATTGTGCTGGGATTTTGATGGGCAGTGCATTGAATCTGTAGATTGCCTTTGGTAGAATTGCCATTTTTACTATGTTGATCCTACCAATCCAGGAACATGGGAGAGCTTTCCATTTTCTGATATCCTCTTCAATTTCTTTCTTCAGTGATTTAAAATTTTTGTCAAATAGGTCTGTTACTTCTTTGGTTATAGTTACTCCAAGGTAT
>PVIH01009877.1:0-43828 GCA_004025045.1 Sigmodon hispidus | reverse complement strand
TTTTGCAGCTATTATGAAGGGTAATGTTTCCCTTATTTCTTTTTCAGCTCTTTTATCTTTAGTGTATAGAAGGGCTACTGATTTCTTTGACTTTATCTTGTATCCTGCTACGGTGCTGAAGATGTTTATCAGCCGTAGCAGTTCCTTGGAAGAATTTTGTGGGTCACTTATGTATACAATCATATCATCTGCAAATAGAGATAGTTTCACTTCTTCTTTTCCAATTTGTATCCCCTTAATCTCTTTTCGTTACCTTATTGCTTTAGCTAAAACTTCAAGAACTATATTGAATAGATAAGGGGAGAAAGGACATCCTTGTCTCTTTCCTGATTTTAGTGGGATTGCTTTGAGTTTTTCTCCATTAAGTTTAATACTGGCTGTCGGCTTCTTGTAAATCGCCTTTATTATATTTAGGTATTCTCCCTGTATTCCTGATCTCTCCAGGGCTTTAATCAGAAAGGAGTGTTGGATTTTGTCAAAGGCTTTTTCAGCATCTAAGGATATGATCATGTGGTTTTGTTCCTTTAGTTTGTTTATATGATCGATAACGTTTACAGTTTTTTGTATGTGAAACCAGTCCTACATTTCTGGGATGAAGTCTACTTGGTCGTGGTGGATGATATCTGTTGTACATTGTTGTATACGGTTTGCCAAAATTTTATTGAGGATTTTCGCATCAATACTCATGAGGGAAATTGGTCTGTAATTCTCCTTCTTTGTTGTGTCTTTGAGTGGCTTGGGTATTAGGGTAATTGTGGCCTCATAAAAGGAATTTGGCAATATTCCTTCAGTTTCTACTGTGTGAAATAGTTTGAGGAGTAACGGTAGTAATTCTTCTTTGAATGTCTGGTAGAATTCGGCACTAAAATCATCTGGACCAGGCCTTTTATTTTTGGGGAGGTTTTTAATGACAGCTTCAATTTCCTTAAGGATTATAGGCCTATTTAGGTAATTAATCTGATCTTCATTTAATTTTGGTAGATGGTACCTGTTCAGAAAGCTGTCTGTTTCTTCTAGGTTTTCCATTTTTGTGGAATACAGATTTTCAAAGTATGATCTGATAATTCTCTGTATTTCCTGGGGATCCGTTGTTATGTCCCCCTTTTCATTTCTGATTTTGTTGATATGAACACTCTCTCTCTGTGTTTTGATTAGTTTGGCTAAAGGATTATCTATCTTGTTAACTTTCTCAAAGAACCAACTCTTAGATTCATTGATTCTTTGTATTGTTCTTTTTGTTTCAATTGTATTGATTTCAGCTCTAAGTGTGATTATTTCCTGCCATCTACTCCTTCTAAGTGAGTTCGCTTCTAATTGATCTAAGGCTTTCAGCCTCTGTTAGGTCTCTAGTGTGGGATTTCTCTAGGTTTTTCATATAGGCATCTAGTGCTATGAATTTTCCTCTTAAGACTGCTTTCATTGTGCCCCACAAGTTTGGATATGTTGTGGATTCATTTTCATTAAATTCTAGGAAGACTTTGATTTCTTTCTTAATTTCTTTCTTGACCCAGAGATGATTCAGCTGAGTGATGTTTAGTTTCCATGAGTTGGTAGGCTTTCTTTGATTTTTGATGTTGTTGAACTCTAACTTTAGGCCCTGGTGGTCCTATATGTTACCAGGGATTATTTCCATTTTTTTTATCTGTTGATATTTGCTTTATGACCAATTATGTGGTCAATTTTGGAGAAAGTTCCATGAGGAGCTGAGAAACATGTATATTCCTTTGCATTTGGGTGGAAGCTTCTGTAGATATTTATTAAATCCATTTGCATTCTAACCTCTTTTAGACTCCTTATTTCTCTGTTGAGGCTCTGTCTCGTTGACATATCCAGGGTTGAAAGTGGGGTATTGAAGTCTCCCACTATTAGGGTGTAAGAATTGATGTGGGATTCGAGCTTTAGCAGTGTTTCTTTTACATAAGTAGTTGCACTTATATTAGGGGCATAAATAATCAGGATTGAAATCTCCTCTTGACCAATTTTTCCTGTGATGAATAAGTAATGACTATCTTGGTCCCTTTAATTGCTTTTAGCTTAAAGTCTACTTTGTTAGATATTAGGATTGCAACCCCTGCTTGTTTCTTAGGACCGTTTGACTGGGAAATCTTTTCCCTACCCTTTATTGTAAGCTTGTGTCTGTCTTTGCAGTTGAAGTGTGTTTCTTGTAGGCAACAGAAGGATGGCTTCTGTTGTTGTATCCATCTTGTTAGTGTGTGATGTTTTATAGGAGAGTTGAGTCCATTGATATTAAGGGAAATTAGTGATCATTGATTGATATTTCCTGCCATTTTTGGTGGTAACTTGTTTGTATTTCCTTTCTATAGGGTATTCTTCTATGGAATTATTGATTGTTTGTGATTTCATGGATATATATGGGGTCCTTAGGTTGATGTTTTCCCTCTAATACTCTCTGTAGCGCTGGATTGGTAGATACATATTGTTTCAGTCTAACTTTGTCATGAAATATCTTGTTTACTCCATCTATGGTGATTGATAATTTTGCAGGGTATAGTATTCTAGTTTGACAGCCATGCTCTTTTAGAGTCTGTATAACTTCGGACCAAGCCCTTCTAGCTTTCATCGTTTCCATTGAATAGTCACGCATTATTCTGATGGTCTACCTTTATATGTAAGTTGGCCCTTTTCTCTTGCAGCTCTTAAAATTTTTTGTTTGTTCTGTATGTTTTGTGGCTTAATTATAATGTGGCGTGCTGACTTTTTTTGGAATCATATCTATTTGGTGTTCTGTAAGCTTCTTGTATCTTTATAAGCATTTCCATCTTCAGGTTAGGGAAGTTTTCTTCTATGATTTTATTGAAAGCATTATCTGTGCCTTTGATCTGGTATTCTTCTTCTTCTATTCCTATTATTCTCAAATTAGGTCATTTCATGATGTCCCAGATTTCCTGAACATTTTGAGTTATGGCTTTTTTGGTTTTAGTATTTTCTTTGACTGATATATCTATTTGAGCTACTGAGTGTTCCACTTCAGAGATTCTATCTTCCATCTCTTGAACTCTGTTTGTTATGCTTGTATTTGTGGTTCCAGCTTTTTTCTTCAGTTTTTCTATTTCCATATTTGCCTCCTTTTGTGCCTTTTTTATTGCTTCTATTTCAGCTTTTAGTTCCTGGTATGTTTCTCTAATTTTTTGGTTTACTTTTTTTTTTGGTTTTCTTTCATAGATTTGTTCATCTCTTCCAATTTTTTGTTTGTATTTTCTTCAAGACTATTTTTCATATCTTCTTTAAGAGCTTCAATGATCATCATAAAGGAATTTTTGTTGTTGCTTCCTTCTGTTTCCTCTTCATTGCTCAGTTCAGATCTTGTAGTTGTAGGATTGCCACTTTCTTCTGGAGTTACCTTGTTGTTCTTTATATTATTATGTAAATTTTTTCATTGGCGTCTGCCCATGGCTTTAGTGGTTCACCATTAGGTGGCTCCTGTTCAGTTGTGGCACTTGGGCTCGTGTGTCTCCTGTCACCTCTGAGGAAAATGTCTGCTCAATCTCTACCTCTGTTCTGGGCAAGGGACTGAATTTCATGTCTTTAATCTTTCTCTGTTTGAACAGTTGGAGGCAGGGTGGCCATGCAAATTCCCTCAGCAGCAGCTGGGGGGACCGTGGCAGTCAGTGTTTATCTCTGACTGCTACAGAGTGTTGGGGATATGCTCTGCAGACAGCACCCGTTCCCAGAACTGGATCCGGACAGGAGCACAACTCTCCCTGGCAGGGATTCAGGTGCTCAGGCCTGCTGAACCTTCCTCACTTCTGGGCGGGGTCTGAGTCTGTCCTTCAGGGTCCTCAGTCCTTCTCAGTTTGCTTAGTTGGAGATGGGTAGCCATGCAAATTCCCTCAGCAGCAGCTGGGGGGACCATGGCAGTCAAAGTTTATCTCTGTCTGCTACAGAGTGTGTGGGGACATGCTCTGCAGATAGCACCTGGTCCCGGAACTGGAACCCAACTAGTATTTCATTTTTCTTAACTGAATAACATTCCATTGTGTTAATGTGCCATATTTTCATTACCTATTTCTGATGGCTAATCTTGTTTGTCAACTTGACAGCATCTGGAATCAACAAAAATCAAAGATCGCCCCTAAATCTGGACCATTTGAGGTCAGAAGTTTCACCCCATATTTGTAGAACACCTTCTAGTGGCAACCCACACAAATGGATATGGAAGCTTTTTCTATTTTTTTCTTTTTTTGTCTTTTTACCTGTATTCTCTCTGGGATAAAGCTTCTAGGATGAGTACCATCTTGGCTTCTACATGTTCTATTATTCAAGACTGAGATATTTAAAGGAATACTTACTTTCAAGTTATGGAGGATTACAAAGAGATATGTACAGATAATATCCTGTAATGTTTGGGTGTCTATTGATCAAAAGCTCAAAAGGTAACCCATTCCTGATGCTGTGGCTTAAATTTGCTAGAATTTAGTGTCTGGTTGGAGTATTATATGTCATTATATAGTAAGTCAATTTAAAGTCATTTAATGCATTTTGGGAGGCTTCTTTAATAATTAACTTTCCATGTGGCTTTTTCAAAAGCCCCTCGGTGTTAATTTTTGCTCCATGTATTCCTCCTTTCCTCTACCCTGTCCTCCCCTCTCTAACCTCATTTATTCTTTCTTGTATTATTCTTTTTTCCTCATTTTTATCACTGAATTCTATGTTTATTCCCTTCTCGCTATGGCCCTTGCTATTTTCCTAACCTCTCTGGCTATTCAAAGTGAAGCACACATCTAAATATTCACTGCAATGCTAATGTACACATATGAGGGAAAATGTGCTATTTGTCTGTCTGGCTATGTGTTACCTCATTCAAATCATTAATTCCAGGTTTAACAATGCCTGAAAATAGCATAATTTTATTTTTCATAAATCAATATTACTTTTACTATTTTAAATTCATGGCAATTTTATTTATTGGCTATTGTGAATAGAACAGCAATGAACATGGATGAGCAACTAGGCATAGATTTATTGTGGTATATGGCCAGTTTTGCTATTGTTGGATCTTTGAGTAAATCAGTTTTCAGTTTTACGAGGAACTGTACCATGTAACACTATCACCAATGGTGAATAACCATTCCCCCCGCCTTTATCCACACCAGTAGGTATCATCTGCTCTCATTTGTTTTTCATTTATTTGCTTTCTTGCTTATTTGTTTTGATTTTTTGGATTTTGGTCATCCCAACTGGGGCAAGATAAAATATCAAAGTCATTTTAATTTTCATTTTACTGATGGCTGAGGATATTGAACATTTTAAAAAACATTTTTCAGCCTTTTATATTTCATCTTTTGATATTCTCTGTTTAGTTCTTTGTTCCACTTTTGATTGATGTGTTTGCTTTCTTAATGTTTGAGTTTTTCAAAAAATTATGTTCTAGATGTTAGCCCTTGGTCAAATGATATAACTGGTAATGATTTTTCCCATTCTTTACACTGCCACATCACTCCAAATATGATATCCTTTGTTATATCAAAGCTTTTTTTTGTTCCCTAAAGTCTCATTTGTAAATTGTTGGTCTTAATATCTATGCTACTGAGGTCCTATTCAGAAATTCATTTCCTATGCCAATGGGTTCAAGTGCATTTTCTACATTTTCCTCTATCAGATAAGAGTATCAAGTCTTATATTGAGGTTCTTAGTTCAGTTGAAGTTGAATTTTATACAGGATTAGAGATGATACAGTTTAATTATTCTATATACAGGTATTAAGTATGACTAGCACAATTTATTAAAGTATGTATCTTTTCTCAAGTGTGTATTTTTGATCTCTTATCAAAAATCAAGTGTGTGTGTGGTTTATATATGGGTCCCCAATTCTATTACATTGATCAACATTTCTATTTTTATTACTATAGATCTATACTATAAATTAAAATTAGAAATAGCAATGTCTGTAGCTGTTCTTTTATTGTTCAGGGTTAGTTTGAATATATACATATTTTTGTCTTTCCATATGAAATTTATGATTATTTTTTTTCAATTTCTATGAAGATTTTTATTGGAATTTGATAAACATTCAGTTAAATATACATTGGTATCATGGTAAAAACTCGCTATTAAGAGGCATGTTTTAAATAAGGTTTATTTTGTTAGAATCACTTATAAAATGAAGTTTTAGCAACGCGCCAAGCCGCCGTACTCACCCGTACGGACCAGCCGCCTCGCCGCGCCCCAGGGCCGGAAGACCCGCCTCTCTCTTTGCGCTCTGCTTCTGTCTCCACAGACCATGCCCCTCTCACACCTATACAATCCATGATTTCCCGCTACACATTGGTTTTGGTAGATTATATTTATTTGTGGGCATAAGGATAAGCTTTGGAATATAGTAATGAATCATGTTGGTTTAATAAGGTGGCAGTAGTGGATTATCCTCTAAGATTCATAACCTCCTTAGCCCTGGGTATTTGGCTAGGTTCTTAGTACCAGGCATGACTTACCTCCAGTTAAGTGAGTCTTAAGTCCAATTACAGAACTGTTGGCTACCACAAAGACATGACTACCACTATTTCATCTTTATAAATACCTTGCCATGCTTGTCAGTGCTGTTATTTTGTAAGCTTTTTAACTACTTAAATATGTTTGTTTCATGATATTTTTGAGGCTGTTATTAATTATAGTTTTTTGATTTCTTTCTCTGTATAGTTGTAGTCTGCATGGGGAAAGAATACTGATTCTTATGTGTTAATTTTGTAAACTGTTATTTTGTTGAATGTGTTTGCCAGGTTTTGAAGCTTTCGATGAAATCTATAGAAACTTTTGTCAATAGAATCATATCATCTGCAGATAAATATACTTTGACTTTTTTCCCCAATTTTCCCCCTTCCTGTCACATGTTCCATTTCTCTAGCTAAGATGTCAAGCACTACAATGAACAGTAATGGAGAATGTAAGCATTCTTGTCTAGTTCCTGATTTTACTGAAAAGGCTTTGAATTTGTTCTCTATTTAGCAAGATCTTGGCTATATATTTGTTGTATATTGCCTTTATTAGACTTAGAAATGTCACCTGTCTCTCTGAATTTACCATGCCTTTGTCATAAAGAAGTGTTAGATTTTTGTCAAAAGCCTTTTCTGTATTTATTGAGCCAGTTTTGTCATTTCTGTCCTTCAAACTGTTTATGTGGTGGAACACATTTATTGATTTATGTATGTTGAATCATCTTAGGGATAAATTTGCCTTGATCATAACTGAAGAACTCTTTAATGAGTTCTCTAATTTGATTTTGATGTATTCCTCAATTTGGAAGTATTTTATTGAGAATTTTTTGTTATGAATAAAGTCTCATTTTTATCCATGAATTCCCTTGTTCAAACTCCCTTCTCGCTCCCACTTTTCCCTGTCACTCTCTCTTCTCCCCATCTCCTTATCTCCTCCTCAGCAAGGGCAGGAGGTCCCAAGGTCCCAAGGTGGCTTAGTTTAGCATCCACTCCAGGCAGATCCACTTTCCTCATCCCAACATCAAGACTGCGTCAGGTGTTCCACTGGAGGGAATGGGTCCCAAGGTGCTGGTCCAAGGTGTTTCAGATCCCAAGCTGTTCAGTGGTTGTGGTTTGCAGCTTGGACATGCCTTGTTTTTGCTTTTTGGTTTAAAGTCCACTAATGAGTGAGTACATCCCCTGCTTCTCTTTCTGGGTTTGTGATACCTCACTCAGGTGGATATTGTCCAAATCCATCTATTTGCCTGCATCTAGATTGTTTTTATGTTCTTGCTATTACAAATAACACTGCTATGAACATAGTTGAGCTAATGCCTTTGGAGAGTGAATGTGCATCTTTCGGGTATACACTCAGAAGTGGTATTGCTGGATCCTTGGGGAGATTGATTCCCAGTTTTCTGAGAAACCTTCATACTGCATTCCAGAGGGACTGAACCAGCTTACACTCCCACCAACAATTGAGGACCTCAACATAAACCCAGCCACATCGAACCTGATAGAAAAGAAAGTGGGAAATACCCTCCAACACATTGGCACAGGGGACCACTTCCTAAATATAACACTAGTGGCACAGACACTAAGGGCAACCATCAATAAGTGGGACCTCCTGAAACTGAGAAGCTTCTATAAAGCCAAGGATACAGTAAATAGGACAAAACAACAGCCTACAGAATTGGAAAAGATTTTCACCAACCCTACAAGTGACAGAGGACTGATCTCTAAAATATATTAGAGAACTCAAGAAACTACAGCCCAAAACCTTGAATAATGCAATCAAAAAAATGGAGTTCAGTACTAAAAAGGGAATTCTTAGCAGAAGAATTACAAATGGCTGAAAGGCACTTGAAAAAGTGCTCAACATCTTTAGCCATCAGATAAATGCAAATCAAAACAACTTTGAGATACCACTTTACACTTGTCAGAATGGCTAAGATAAAAGGCACAGATGACAGTCTATGCTGGAGAGGTTGCAGAGAATTTTTTAATATATGTTCATCAGAGAGTTTGGCCTGTAATTTTCTTTTTTTGTTGATTCTTTTCCTGCTTATGTTATCAGAGTATTACTGGCTTCCTAAAAAGAATTTTGTTATCTTTTATCATTTTCTATTTTACAGAATAATTTTAAAAGTAGTGGTGTCAGTTCTTCTTTGAAAGACTGGCATAATTATGTGTTGTATCCATCTGATCTTGTTTTTGTTGTTGGGGGATTTTTAAATTGCTGCTTTTATCCCAACGATTGTTATATAAGTTTCAAATTACCTCATCGTTTAGGTCTGATAGGACATTTTTGACATGAAAGACTCTGGGCTAAACATTCTAGGGAAATCAAGTGAGATGTGTCACTACAGCAAAAAGTGGGTGAGGTTGGCCTTGCAAATGTTTCCTTTGGGGCACAAAGGTCCTTGCCCCCACAGAGCACTTAGGAACCAGGAATGTTAAACATTCAGGGGCTTCTCCTCAAAGGAAGAATTATCTATTTTCTTACCAGGAGACTGGGAGTAAATCTTGTCAATGACTTGGTGACCTGTTTACCATCTGTGGAGGTACACTTCACCCACCTTTTCTTAGAGAGGCAAACCTCACCCAAATTACCTAAACTGTTTCCCCCACTCTTCCTTCTGTCTACTTTCATCTTTAGGTCCCAATCAATAGAAACCATACTTAGGGGACACACGTACTGTTAACCGCTGTGCTACCTTGGTCAGAGACCACACTAGATTCTAGGCCTTTTGACAGTAGGACACTCTCTCATGGTCTCATGTACTTTGCAAAAAGAGTTTCTATGTAATTACATCTTAAGCTATATTGTACATCTTTAATTAGAATGACTGTTACCTGGAAACCTGGAATGGAATGATTATTACCTGGAAACTTTCCCCCAAATTGTACTGTGTTTTAAATGTGCTCACATTGAACTACTGACATCAGACTTTCCAAGTCTTATCCAGGTTGGTAAAGTCAGTGTGAACTGTTTTTATTCTCACCTCTTCATGTTTGCTTCTCTGCTTGGATACCTGCAGGGTTTCCCTCACACATTCTTTTACAATAATATGGTGTGGGGGCTTAAATGATAATAGTCTCAGTAGGCTCATATATTTGAATGCTTAATCCCAAATTAGTGAAACTGTCTGGGAAGGTTAAATAGGTGTTGCCTTTTTGGAAGTGTATCACTGAGTATAGAATTTGAGGTTTCAAAAGCCCACACCAGCCCTAGCCACCTCTCACTGCCTGCTGAATGCAGTCAGAATGCCTAGCTCTCAGCTACTGCTCTAGCTCCATACCGTTCTCTTTCCTGCCATGATGCTCCTGGACTATGTCTCTGAAACTGTAAGCAAGCCCCAAAGTAGAATCTTTCTTCTAAAAGAGTTGTCTTGGTTATGGTGTCTCTTCACAGCAATAAGACAGTAACTAAGACAGATGGCATCTATTGCTGATGGTCAGGTATTATTTCAGAGGCAGCAAAGAGATGAATCCTGTTTTCTGACCTAATAAGTTAGTCTGTGTCTTCTCATTGGGGGAATTGAAACTATTAATTCTGAACAATGTGCATTAATTCATGTTGTTTTGTTATAGTTTGTGTTGTTTCCTTACTTATCTTTTGGTTGACTGGTCAGGGATTTTAGATTCCTTGTATCCTCTTTGGTATTGTTAATTTTATCTTTGTGCCTAAATGTCCCTTCCAGTATCCTCTATAGGGCTGACTTTGTAAACATAAGTTCCTCAAATCTGCATTTACTCATAGTAATTTTTTCCTTTCTCTTTAAATTTCAACTGATATTTTTGATAGATCTAGTAGTTTGACTTAGTCGCTGTGGTCTTTGAGAAATTTTAGATCACTACTTTAGGGTCTTCTGGTTTTCTTTTTAAAAACAAATATTTTTATTGTTTTCCTCTTTTATCCCTTTTGGTTTCACATCTTCATCATGTCTCACCTGGCACTCCTCCAGACCTCACATCAGATTCTCCTAGGCCGTGGCTTTCTTAGCTTACAGACACATTTGAGAGGGATCTCAGGACCAAATTAGAAATTACTGTCATGGTAGAACTCACACAACCTGATTAAGTTTCAATGGAGCGAAGACTTGATATCAAAACTGCTATCATAAGAGAACTGGGAAAGATCGCAGAAGAATGATTGTGTAACCTCAGAGTGGGAAAGGCCTACCTACAAAAATTACCCAGAATTCAGAAGAGAATCCAGGGATCCAAATGGACCAAGACCAACAGAAGCTGACAAAGTGGGTAAATGCTTACAACTCATGCAGAGAAAGGGTATGCTCCCTGGAATCAGTGAGCTCCCATTGACCTATAAACAATAATCCCAAAACCAATAAAAAACAAACTGATAATGTGACCACTCCACATAAATGTTAATATCTTTAAAAAATAAGATCTCACTATGTAGTTCTATCCATTCTGCAACTTTTGCCATAGACTAACCTGACCTTGAACTCCCAAAGACCTGTCTGCCTCTGCCTCTGCCTCCTAAGTACTGGGATTAAAGGTGTGTGTATACTACCATGCCTGACTAAAAATGTTCCTTAATGTATCAGATAACAATGCCAACTCCACCTATGACAGGAAAAATGCTTTTTGAACTGACCTGAGACCTCACAGATAATAAATACATAATAATTACTATGGGTAGAGAATTTGAGAGGAATTATAAGACATGCACAGAATAAATCTGCATCTTTGCCCAAGAAAATGTTAACACTGTTGCTTCTGGAAAAACTGTACAGATGAGAGGGTGGGAGGAAGTGAGACGTCTTTCCTTTTGTACCTTTAGAATTTTGACTCATGTGAATAACGTTAAAATGTAAAAATGAATTAAAAAGAACTGTATTTTTTAAAAAGTCTATTTCTTTTTTTATTTCCTTTATTTTTTTCCTATTATTATTATTATCATTATTATTAACAAAGAAGTCACACTTTCTAACCTTGTATATCCTTATTCAAGGTTCCTTCCCCCTCCCACCACATCAGGTCATTCTTTCTTCTCCACAAATCTCCATCACATCCCTGGGCAGGCTCAAACTGTTCATTGAAAAGTCAGATGTCATTCTAATGGGCCCACCTTTATTAGTGACTTTGTTGTTATCCTTTGCAGGTTTTCAATACCCTGTTTCTGTTCTATACATTTAATGTTTTGATTATTACGTTATGTGTTAATTTTGTTTTCTGGTCCCGTGTTATGTATGTCTCTCACGTTGTAATAGGCTTATGTTTCCTTAGAGTGGGTAATTTTCTTTTGCTTTTGTCCAAAATATTTTCTGTGTCTTTTACCTGAGTTTTTTCTTCTATATCTGTAATTTACAGGCTTAGTCTTTATACTGACTAAATTTTCTGTACATTTCATTTTTTTATTTTTTTAGTATTTATTTTGCTTTTATATTTAACATTTTCTTTAACTAGGTGATTCATTTAATCTGTGTTGTCATTGAGATCTGGTAAACTCCTTACATTATTTGATCCCATTTATTGGTCAGACTTTCCTCTGAGCTCCTTGTTTTACTTACTGAGTTTGTCATTTTAAGTTTTATTTTGTTTTGACTTTTCTTCAGCATTCATTTTTCATATATTCAATTGCTTCCTTAACTATGCGTGTTTTTACATTCCTCATTCATGCATTTGTTCATAGACTCTAAGCTCCTTGAACATACTTATAATTGCCATTTTGACACCATTATCTCATGCATTACCTAAGTTGCTTTTTCTCATTGGGGTTGCTAATTTCTGGAGAAGATATATCACCTTCAATATATATGGTGTTTGTGGGGTTTTGATGACACATAAACATCCAGAATTATGTTGTTGGTAGTGTTTCTTGGTATCTGGTCTTGCCTTGTTTAGTCAATATTTGGATATTTATTTGCTGTTATCACAGCTGATCAAGTTGTGAATCAAATGAATGATGCTTGGTGTTCAGTCTTGGGCCATTCTATGTTGATGTACAAATAGAGTGTCAAAAGTATTCTCATTATAATTAAAGATAGTTGCAGCTGCTGAGTCTGGGAGTGAATCTGTAGGTTCAGAAGTTTTTCTCTGATAACCCTTAGAAGTTTGTGGAGGGCTGGCCAGGTTCTGCACATGGCCTTTTTGTAGCAAGTGCTGGGGTCATAATGAGAATAAGCAGGGTCTTATTGTCTTATTACAATAAGTTTGTAAGAATGGGAAGCAGAATTTTATATAACCACCTCAAGTAGAAGTGGTTGGGGTTGTATCCAAACAGAGTACTTGGTATCAGTGACACAGAACACTATGGTCTCAGAATATCTTTGTAGATGGTGTGGTAAATTGGCTCTACCTATAGTTCTGGATCAGAGTCTACATGGTGCTAGTGTGGTACAGTGGATAGATTGCTGATAGGCAGGTGAATAGAATGAGTCTGTGGTGACCTGCTTGGATTGCCAGATAGGATTTCACATGATACTGTGTCATAAGGTGGGGAAAGTTACTAATAAGTGATTGTGTGGACACTATCAGGATTCTTTAAATGTCTCCTGGCAGATGTAATATGCAACTAAGATTGAAAGCCAAAGCCTTCGTGTGAAAAAGCAAAGAAAGTGAGCTTGTAATACAGAGCAAGATAAACCAGCCAGGCTATAGGGATTTATTCTGGTGCATTTTGCTGTTTATATAAACAAAACAACAGAAATAGACAATAGAGTTGCAAGCAATTTCAAGGGAATGATCATAATAGTAGATCAGGAAATTCAATTCAGATATGAGGGGAGAAGATGCAGAAAATGTGTTGGATAATGGGGAAGGATCAGTAGAATTTTATATTCAATGGATTGGAAATCTTGATCGAATGCCAATAAGGCAGAATAGAAAGATAGGGAATGTAAGTGGACATAGAAAGGAGAAGAAGCCTGTCACTCTAGAGTCTACTTAAAGTCTCAAACCATTTGAAAGTCAAGAATTTTGGCCGAATATATTAGTATTAGAGTGGCTTATAGGCGGGCTGTAATTCAGCTAGTCCAGCAGTGGCTATCTACCAATGGAAGGTACAGGAAGCCAGTAGTTGTTTAGGATATGAGGCTGGATGCCTCAGCTGGTCTTCTGTATACTCCATAATCCCCAGGAAGTAGGCTCTGGTGTCAACAAAGGAATGGACTTGCCAGTGAGAACCAGCAGGCAAAGAGAGCAAGCTTTCTTTTTAAAATCTCCTTTAAGTAGCTGCCAGCAGAAGGTGCAGCCTAGATTAAAGGCAAATCTTCCCACCTGAAAAGATCTATATTCAAAGTGGGTTTTTCCACTTCAAATGACTTAAGGAAAATTCCCTCACAGGTGTGTCTAGCTATTTTTTAGGTAATTTCAAATGTAGTCAAGTTGCCAGGTAAGAATAGCTATCACATCCAACAAAATACACTATGAATACTGGCTATAAAGAGACAAGATTCTTTTTATTGAAGACAAGTTAAACAAGAATATTAAAATAGCAATGAACCATGTTGCCTTATGTTGAACCTATGTCCTATAAACCTGTCAGTTTCATAGAACTTCACTGTTGTTTAATCATATTCTCTGAGCTTAGCATTACTATCTTTGAGGCCAGACCATGTTTATGCAGAGGCAGTTTCAGCTGAGTAGTCAGGAGAGAAATGCAATGTCCCTATGGCAGCTCCCCAGGATAAAGAAGCTGCATGAATCATGGAGAATAATAGCAGATTACAGAAGATTGAATACAGCAGTGCTCGACATTTGTTCCTTTCATCCATACCACTGTGCCCAACATTGCAGTGATTTTTGTTTTGTTTTTGTTAATGCTTTATATAAGGCATATACTCTTCTCACTCCATATTGGACCTTTCACTATCTGTTTAGTATTTCCTTAGCTGCTGAATCTCAAGAGCAGTCAACATTTGCTTTAAAGGACAGTAGTGAGCCTGTGGAGATCCTGTTGACTGTCTTTAAACAGATTTCATTATATCAAACTACCCTTAGGATGTCTTAGAGATTTAGTAAAGATTTCAAATGCATGTTCACAAAAGAGATAAGGATGGGAAATCAGTTTACACAGGGTGCAAAGGCCAGGCATATCTGCTAATTCTTGTGAATATTACGGTTGCATAAGGTTCATGATACTGTAGCCAGAAGTTTCTCTGTTCTGCCTGGCTGGTCCTGCAGTTACTTAGTTTCAAGGAAACACACAGGCTTATATAAATTACAAGCTGTTTGGTCTATGGCTCAGGCTTATTACTTGCTGACTATTATAAGTTAAGTTAACTCATATTTCTATTTATGTTTAGACACATGGCTTGGTGTAGTAGAAGTGACCAGTCAGGCTGAGGACCCAAGGAAATAGCACTTACCCTGTTCAGTTTGAGAAGTTGGCTGGGTGAGAATTGGCTGTGATTTGTTTCCTTTCTCTGACCTTCATGGCTTGACTGTGGGTGATTCTGTCCTCTGATATTCCAGAAAATTTGCAATATATTATGACATCTTGATACCTATTTGCTCAGTGCAAAATTCTCATCTTCCTTCCTGTGTATCTTCTGGCATCTACCTCTGTTCTTCTGCTTTCCAGAATTCTCTTCATGTGGTTGCCCCACCTCTACTTCTTGTATAGCTTCTGACTAGTCAGCATGTTATTAAACCAAAATTTATAGTCACAAATATTTACAGTGTACAAAGCATAGTCCCACATCACATTATCTGACAAGTTTATTGATAATATACATCAATAGCCCATTCTGGTAGACATAAAACAACTGAAAATGTGTTTTTTGGGGGTGGAAGAGGCACTCCTAGAGTACCACTATATTTTGATACTCTATCTTGCTCAAAATGTTCATCGTATGTGAAATTTAATTAAAAGAGGTTCCATGTAAGATTGAGAGAAAAAAAGCTCAAAATATTTTTATGAGAGATAAGATCCTTACTTGTTGTTAAAGGTTCTGGCCTGGACTTTCCAGGCCTGGACCAGAGGTTTGATTCCACTCTCAGCCCTGTTTAGCCTCAAATAATCACACCAATGCTTATATTATTTTCACACAAATTGACCTAGGGCCCAGGCATATAATTTGCTAACTCCTTCATCTGAACTCAACCCATCTTATTTAGCCCTGCATGTCTCAGTATCTTTTCTTATAGCAGCATTTCAGCTTTTTTTCCTCTGTGTCTGCTGCATCTCTCTGGAGTCTGTGTTGTCTGGCATCTGTGTCTGGTGTCTGTGTCTGCTCTGAGATGTTCCTGAGTTTTCTTAGCCTGGTAGCCCCACCCACACTTCCTGTTTGCCTTTGGCCAATTAGCTTTTATTAAACCCATATGCAGGACAAATATTTACATTACCAGCATAATCCCACTACACTTACTGAACAGACTAATCATTTGTGTACTCTAATAATCAGTGCCATTTTGTGTTGAAAGTTACTGGACTCTCGCTGAACTTGAGCTTGGGGCTTTGGAAGAAATGATCTACAAATAGTCCAAGTAGGGTCCTAATCATTCAAAAGAACAGACCATTACGTACCATTTGAACAATTTCTGACCATACATAAAGCATTGCAACAGGTGGAATCCATTACTGTAGTAACACTACAAACAGATTCCCAAATTAAAGGTTGAATCAAAGGCCTCTAGTCAAGCCACTTTCCGAGGTGGATAAAATTGAATTCTGCAAATGTGGCCTGGATATGTGCAGCAATGAGCTGTGGTATCTACCATTTCTGTCATTAATGCCTGTTGGGCTGGTGTTAGTGCCACTCCAGACCCCTGAGTTCTCTCTAAAAACTGAACAAACAGCTAAGTTATATGTCTACTGTGGTACAGTGGCATGAATATTATGGGCACAATCAACTCTTTCCAGTTATAGATGATTAGATGGTACAAGAAAGAGCACTAGACAGGAATGGATGACCACATCTTTTTATGTATGATCATAGATACCTTGTGAAAGGATATAATAGCCAGTAGGGCAAATCAACAACAACAAAACACTCCCATAAACCATAAGGTTATTAAATGAACATCTTATTGTCCATGGTTGTCTACCTTCTTATGAGTTGTTGGCCAGGGAGGTCCCTGAGGCTCCCCATACAACATAGGCTTCTGTTACTGCTCTTTGTTGCCCACCAGGACTAGGTGATATCCTTGGAGAAGGGATGGGGAAATTGTGTGAGGGAAGTTGAGGGAGGACTGGGAGGAGGAAAGGGAGAGGGAGCAGGGGTAGATATTGAAAAACTCTTTTTAAAGTAAAAAGAACACATTGCTGAAGATATTGCATGCTTTGCTATAAGGCATAGAGCATTAAAGCTGGAATTAAGTGAGAAGCTCCTTCACTAACAGCTGGTGTTCCTTATATGTACCTGAAAGTACCACTGTATCATATGGCCTTTGGCAGGAGATTGTAACCAATAGTCCTACTAGGTTGTGGATCTTGTATGCTACATTATAAACATGCCAGACAACATCTGTCTACTGTGATAATACAGAAGTGTAAATACTATGGGTGCAATCAACTACTTTCCAATTGGATTTAGGGACTGCTCCAGAGGAGGCTTGTGGGACACTGAGAAGAATTATATCCAGTCTAGATGCTAAGGAATAAGTGCTTGTTGCTATGGCATAGGTGCTGAATTCTCAGCCACAAATGGGAGAAATAATCAAACTGCTATATCACCCACTCCAAGGCTTACAGAACATGGCAAAAGAAGGGATGAAAAGAATACAATAGCCAGAGAAAGGACCAAAGTGTTGTAGATCACTGTCCTTGGAGCACAAAAGCTCTTATCACTTCAATCAGAACAACTTTAATTACCTAAAAGAAACCATCAAGATCAGGCTGGTCTGATGCTTCTTCATAGAAGGAAAGGATGGGGGAAGGGTCATTAAACCCTCATTTTCAGCTACCCTGTCTTGTACCAGCTTTCTAGCTGTCTGCAATATTTCCCCAGGGTACAAATTGTCTTAAGAGGCACAGAGGCCCATCAGTCATATCTAAACTGTCATATATGGCCAGAGGTAGTTATGAATGCAGCCTAACACAAAACCATAAGCTTATTTAAAACATTATCTTTTTTGTTTGTTTTTGCAACCTGATTGTATATATTTTTAGAGTAATGATGTCATGTCAAAAGATTGTACATACCATGGGGGAACTTTCTGGTTGGATTTGAGGCTGGTTAAACTGGATGGAATTTCATACTTTATATTGTAATTCTAGTCAAAAGCCCTTAACTAGGAAGGACCTAGTAGTACACCTCTAGTAGAACCTATTATTGTTATTTTGCAAAGTGTTCATGCTTTCAAATTGTTGTGGGGTATTCACCAGAGGACACTGTTGAGACATTGGTTTAGGTCAATAGAAAGTCTTTATTATCAGGCTGACAACTACACTGGGTGCTCAGGATCCCAGTATATCCCTGAGCCTTTTTTAGGGTGAGATTTTAAGCACAAAAATACCATGTCCTGGGTTGACATACTTTAGTTGACAAGATCAGTTAGCCAGAAGTAGAACTACAGAAGCTAAAAATCAAAGTTAGTACATTTTGAGACTTTGCCAGAACTACATAGACTTTGATGGATTAAGTCTTTGTTTCCATTTTTGCTGGTAGTGTTGTCTACATGCTGAATTTTGCAGCATGAATGGCACTTCCATCATAGAGTCAATTGTGTTAAAGTCTATGACCCTGATAACAAAGCTGCCATGTAAATATTTGTATTTTTAACTGTAGACTGGAGATAGTCTCAACCTTGGTCAAAATATCTTTCTTCAGTTGAATTCAGTCAATGCAGAGATTCATAACTGCCCAAAGTGCTGAAAATAGACTGTATGCTCATGCTCAGAGCTAAATGGCGCATACCTATCACACATATACCACCAAGGCAGAGTTAATGCCATGGAAGAGACAAAAAGTCTATAAGGTCTGGGGGATGGAGAAGACTACAGTGAAATGCCATCTCTTGGACATAACATGGCAGTTATAGTCATGAACTCAGAGCAACTGTGATTACCTGTACAAAGCTACACAGAATTAAGACAACAAGAATTCTGATATCGATGAGGTAGGTAATCTGCAGGCATGACCTTTCAGTGAGTAGCTGTTATTGGTAGATGGTTGCTGGGGGAGAAAAGATAATTTTTTTGGAAGATGTGCCATAGGTAGGTCTCCTATGCTCCACTGCATAGTCATATAGATGAGGTAGGTAATCTGCAGGCGTGACCTTTCAGTGAGTAGCTGTTATTGGTAGATGGTTGCTGGGGGAGAAAAGATAATTTTTTTGGAAGATGTGCCATAGGTAGGTCTCCTATGCTCCACTGCATAGTCATATATACCCATGAACATTATAGCCAGCACTAACTGGATTTTGTGAGTTATCAAAAAATATGAAGTTAGACAGGGAATGTTGAAGGTTATGGAGGGGAGTTAAACAGAGATATATGGAATACATCTGATAATATTTCATTGTATATGTGTGTGAAGTTCTTGAAAATAAAAAAAATTGAAAAGTTTGGGCATTCATGTTAGAGTATATAGAGAATGGATGGATAACTGAAAGGGAACATCATCTGTATACCTTTGGGAAAGTCATTAATCATACTGGATGAGACTTTTTAGTGATGAGATTGTTTTGGAGTTATCTTGGGTAACCTCTGACTCATGCTCCTATAGGTAAAACGAATAAACTCATTTGTATAACAAATTGGAATTGGGTAGAATCTATGATTTGGTCTTTTACTGAAGCCTGATCTAGAGTGAGTGATATCTCCCTGGAAAAACACATCACTCAAAGATAAGATTATGGACTTTGTTTGTAATCAAATCATATGTCTCAATTCTCTGGAGATATAACCTAGTAAGTATTTCTTTGAACTTTATCACCTATGGTTTTATTTTTCCAGCATTTAATCTTATTCAGTGCATCTCTGTAACTACTTCATGATTTCATTTGCCAGAAATAAAAAAAAATAAGAAATATTTCTTAGAAATCTTTTGAACAAAGTAAAATCAAAAGCTACAAAATCTACACATATATAGATAGCTGCTGTTAAGACATTTAGTATTAAAACTTTGTATCTCTGTCTCTTTTTCACGAAAGTTCACATCTACATTGGGCTGTATAGTGTCCTTTCTCCAATTCCTGTTTCTAATCTATGTAAAAACATTTTGTTAATAAACCATGACTCTGATACTTGGCAACTTGTCCCAGAATTCATTTCTATGGCAAGCTCAGGAATTCCAGCTTCACTTGAGTACAAATGTATAAAAGAATTCTTCTGGGTCCTCTAGGCTGCAGCATAGGGTTGCATTGCTTATGTCTCAACACTATCAGAGAAATTACTGAAGAAGTACCAAAGTTGGCTAGAAGAACAGAACAGAGTAACCCCAGATGAGATTCTTGAAATCAAAATTCTGAAAAAAAATTGTACTAGTTTTGAAAAGATGTAAGATGGTACCAAATAAGATTTTTGGTTGAGTCAAGTAAATCAAAAGGCTGTAGTGTTGTGCTTAGAGTCTGGACCCCTAAAAAGACCACCAAGAGACAGGATCTGATGCAACAGCAAAGAGATTCTTTATTGATGAGCTAACTTGGGCCACTCTGTCAGGAGGCACCCCGATGGAGGAAGAAAGCATGAATGCCAGAGAGAGTAATGACATGTGATTCCAAGGTTCCCGAAGCTGTGAAGAAGGAAAGGAAAAAAAATGAATTTTCTTCTCCAAAAGTTAAATACAGAAAATAATTTAAAAAATAAGATGTTGGTACAATAGGAAATGTGTGTATAGGCACACATGTAAACATAACCTCAGCTGAATACGCTCTTAGGATCATCTAGCCTTTCTTTTATGACTCTAGGTGTAGTTCTCAGACCAACACCCTCCATTCTCAGAGAACTTATTTCAAATGCAAACTCCTAGACCTCATGAGTAAGCCTTAACATTTTCACGAGATTTCCCAGTAATTTACATGCAAATAAAGGTGTGAGCAGCTCAGCTCTAGACCAAACTTCTGTCGCTGTACTGTAATCTTGAAGATCATTTTTAGCTCTCACCCACACCCTTCATTTCTTACCTCCCTCTTCTCTTTATACCACACCATGCTTTCAGTCTTGCTTTCATGTCTGCTAAAGAATTTGTTCTCCACTTCTCTGTATTACAGAGGGAGGAGCTAATCTATCTTCGAGTGATGAATACATTTAAATCATATGCGGTCAGGTGTTGGTTAAAATGATCGGGTGAGTTTGAGTGGTCTAACATCAACAAACATGTAGCTACTCAAAGATTTTCTATCAATTAGCGCCCACATATCAAATCCCACTTTTATAAATGGTCGTCACTGAAAACATTGAAGCAGAATTGAAGAAGGAAATGAACGTAATAAGTGATGTTATAAATGATTTGGTCAGAAAATATTGTTACACAAAAGCAAATTTTTGCTAGAGGTGTACTGCCATTGTCCAGCAGTTTAGAGAAGACAAACTTGGCTGACAGCCACTAATTGAGCCCTGTGTTTCTCTTTAGGAAGAGCATAATTCTTCCAGGCAGGCAAGATGACCCTGGATAAGGGCTGCCTGAGAAAAGCAGCCCTGCTCTGTCTCAAGAGAACTGTGACAGCATTTTTACATTTTAAACCTTCTCATTTGTTCAAGCAATCAAACCTTGGAAATTCTTTCTCTGTGAAGCATATTTATTTAATTGCTCAAAGGATAACTTGGTGCCATAAGTCTAAAGCATTCCACAGATAAATGTGTACTTAAGAATGCAATGTTAAAGCTCAAACCTATAGCAGCAAAGGGAAATTTTTGTTCAGCGCTGGTTCTTCTTTTGACATCAGCTAGAGCCGGTTATGTTCTATTTTTAAAGCATTCTCCTTTATTAATCTCTAAGTGCTTGGAGTGATTTCTCACCGGGAAGGTATAATAATACCATAAAAGAATCCAAAACAGTACCTGTCAGAGATGCTATAAATGAATCCTCCAGTGATGGAAGCTAGAGAATCAGTGATGGATGCTAGAGAATCAGCCTGTGAGCCTGAGGCAGGACAGAAACTTGGGGAAAAGTACAAAAACATCAAAAGGAAAGGATTCCTTCTGGAGTCTGATTTAAGACCCTTTCCAACTGAAAACTCAAAGTATTCTAGTTCAATCAGCAACATTTACTGTGAAGGCTGCTGACATAGAGTTATTATTCCTTTCATATACAAATATTTTATGCTAAAGTAACAAGGAACCAACCCTGCGACCTTAGGGAAAGCTTTATTCTTTTCTACAAGCATCTTTTTGGAATCTCAAACAAGACTATCACCTTTATTTGCAGCAAAGATATATTACTTTCCTGTATCCTGGGTATCATAACAATTGTAGCCCTGTCAGGTGCCTCTCAGCAACCACCCTGTGATCTCATCTAGGTTTCTTAGCAACCCTTTAAAGATAGCAACCATTAAAATGCTTTTTAAAAAAAACTATTGTAAAAAGCCAACCAAACAAAAACTCCAATGTGCTGTGACTCTCTCGTGAGGAACTCACACCCACACTCAGGTCTTATTTTTTGTAACTCTGCTTTACAAAACCCATATCCATGTTCTCAGGTATATATATATATATACATATATATATATGTATATATATATATATATATTCTGAATATCTTGTTCTCTTAAACTCTGTGGTTAAACCTATATCAAAATACCTTTATTGTACCCAAACTATACCTGATAAATCAGCAGTACTAAAATTATTTTCTTCATTGAAGCCACAAATCCTAGTTTAGCTCGAGTCAAGGTCGATAAAAGTCTTGAGGAATTCCTCAGAATGCTGGTGGTGACACGGGGGGCCTGCGCTTTCTGTCTCTGACTCAGAAAATGTTGGCAAGTCAACATGAGAGGAGTTCTGGACCAGTCTGCTGACTCTTAGGTCCACGAAGGGGCTACATTAGAAAAGACAGCTGCCTTGGGTAGTGACTGGCAATGTAGGAGTCCTGAAAGGAGAAAAAGGCCCTTGATTTCCAGAGAAACCAAGAAACTGTCTTGCTTTTATAGATTTTCCCAGGGACCGCAGGAAGTTTGACACCATAGATGTTAATGAACCCACCAGGCACTGGGAAGGGCTGGAAATTTACTTTGTTACAAAGGTGAGGAACTGGGTTTGATTTCCCCTTAAACTTGGTGTGCTCTATCTGTCACAGAAGAGCTGTCAAAAGCAAAGTAGAGAAACTTTAGCAACAGCACATAAAAATCCCTGAAAAAAAATGGTCATATGGTAAATGTTACAACCCTGCAAATACAAGATGGCAAGGAAATCCTTAAATTGGTCATATTACTTTACCCAAGGCTCACACATTCTTATCGTGCTGTTCTTTACAGTGGAACTTCCTCAAAGCAGGATCTAATGAGCTTCAATTTCCTCTGATCCTCCAAATGCTATGGTAACTGGAGGAGCTTTGTCTGGACTGATTATGATTAACTGTATCCTCTTTCTCATACAGCATGTAGCAGGAATCATACACTCAAACTTATGTTTCCCCCACCTTGTATTGTTGAATGAACAGAGTTTGTCAACCTGTTGTTAAAGCCCTGGGCTGAGAAATAATTGGAATATAAGAGACATGGTGTTTAGGATGAGTAATAAACTGGAATGGAGGAGTGAAAATGTGTAATTACTTTCCAAACTTCCTGTATCAATTTGTACTGACATTTCTTACATATATTCTACTCTAAGCTCCTAACTACTAACTAATGTTAGCCTCATATACTATAAGTTTATATGTCTCCTGAACTAACATGTCAGTCTCTTAAATATTCCCCTACCTTCATTTACTGCCCTCAGATTTGTTCTTCCTATTCTTGGTAGAGTTACATTTCTAAAACATTAATTTTCCATATCTTCTCTTTCTTTTTGCATGTACATGATATTGGTGTGAGTGTGTGAGCATGTGTCTGTGTGTGTATGCTTTTTCACACGTGGTATAGGTGCATGTGCACATGGAAGTCAGGGGTGTCATTGAGTATCTTACTCTATAGCTCTCCACTTTATTTACTGAGGGAGAAACCCTAAGGTCACCAATTTCAGCTACTTACTAGACAGCCTGCCCTAGGAGCCTCTAGGGTGAATTCTAAGTGAGAGACTATACCTACTAGTTTCTGATGTGAATGCTTAGGAGTCAACCTAAGGTCCTTACACTTGTGTGACAAGTACTTATCCACTATGCTTTTCCTTCAGCATCATTTTAAATGATCCCCCTAGTTGATAATAACATTAAATAGACTTTTTTTTAACAATATGTATCAGCAACCTTGTTCCATATGGCTTGTGATGGTTAGTCTTTGTCATCTGACACAAACTAGAGTCATCTAGTAAGAAGGAACCTCAAATGAGAAATTGTCTTCATAAGACTGGCCTGTGAATGTCTTTGGGGCATTTTCTTGTTTAATGAATGACATGGGAAGACCCATCACAGTGTAACCACCCTTGGCAGGTAATACTTGGTTATCTAAGAAAGCAAGCTGAGCAATCCAGTAAGCAACATTTCTCCTGGTTCCTACCTTGAGTTAGTAGCCTAACTTCCCTCAATGATAGACTGTATAATATGAAATAAACCCTTTCCTTCCCATGTTTTGGTCACTGTTTTCTTATAGCAACAAAGAAACAAACTAATACTCTTCTAACTTTAATTTTTAACCTTTACTCTCTTCACATATGCATGCTTTACAAGTCACAATAATTTTTAAATCACATTGGCTTGGAATTTTCTTTTCTTCTATATGATAGTTAATCCTCATTGTCAGCCAGGGTCACATGAGAATTCCCAAAAGAAGCTGTGTCTGCAAAGACTGATTGGCTAGAACTGTCTTGTTATTAAGTTAGAATACTGCAGGTCCAGTGGGAGCTTAAGGAGATCAGATGAATGGAGATTTAGGCAAAGATGAACTAACAGTGAGTTTGGTGAGTCTCTGAACTCATCTTGTCGTTGTTTCTTCATTCCCAGAATGCATAATTGGACAGATATACTTAGAAGCGGGTAGAATCCCACATCAGTTGCCTGTTGTGTTGGGTAAGGGCTATCATGGCTGGATAGAGAAAATGGAGCCATTGGAACTGCCTCTACCAGGGAAAATAGTGAACTCAAACTGGAATCTCATATTGGAGACATCATGGAAATGAGTGCCATCACCAAGGACTTGAAACATGGAGTAGTGGTTCCCACCACATTCCCTTTAACTCTCCTACTTGACATGTGCAAAAGACAAATGGATGCAATAGAATGATAGTTCATTAATAGAAGTCATCTAGCACTGTGGTTTCCTTCTAATATTACACAAGCTCTGCTCCCTGACTAATATATAATAATTCTGGCTGAGTTTTAAAAAGGAGTGAGAAAAATAAGGTCCAATTTGTGCCATTCTGAGGCTTCCTAATAATGTCTTCATCACTTTCTATGTCTCTCTTAATGTATGATAGCCCACATTAAAGTGACAACTTTTGAGGCTAGAGACATTTGAAGGTCAAAAAAAATGAAATTAGCCTTAAAATAAGTGATATATACTCAATGAAATGATTTCTTTTTTTCTATATACTTTATTATTATTATTATTATTAACAAAGAAGTCATGCTTTCTATCCCTGTATATCCTTATTAAAGGTCCCTTCACCATCCTGCCACATCAGGTCATTTTTTCTTCTCCAACTACCCATCCCCTCCCTGGGCAGGAAGCAGACAGTCCCATGGACCCAATATTGATTAGTTCAGTCTCCACTCCTGGCAGATCCAGTTTTGTCCACCCTCCCTCAAGAGTGAGTCAGGTGTTCTTTTAGGTGGAGTAGGATCCGAAGAGTCAGTCCAGGGTGTTTCTGATCCCAAGCTGTTCAGTGGTTGTGGTTTGCAGCTTGGGCATGCTTGACTTTTTTCTTGGTTGGTTGTTTGTTTACAGTCCACTAATGAGTGAATACATCCCCTGCTTATCTTTCTGAGTTTGTGATAACTCTCGCAGGAGAATATTCTCCAAGTCCATCCATTTGCTTGCAAATTTTAGGATATCATTTTCTCTTACTGCTGAGTAGTACTCCATTGTGTAGATGTACCACAGTTTGTTAATCCATTCTTCAGTTGAGGGACATCTAGGTTGTTTCCAGGTTCTTGCTATTACAAATAATGCTGCTATGAACATAGTTGAGCTAATGCCTTTGGAGTAAGACTGTGCATCATTAGGGTATACACACAGAAGTGGTATTGCTGGATCCTTGGGAAGATGGATTCTCAATTTTCTGAGAAACTGCCATACTGCATTACAAAGTGGCTGAACAAGCTTATACTCCCACCAGCAATGGAGGAATGTTCCCCTTGCTCTGCATCCTCTCCAACAAAGGCTGTCCTCTGTGTCTTTAATCTTAGCCAATCTAACAGGTGTTAGGTGGTATCTCAAAGTTGTTTTGATTTGCATTTCTCTGATGGCAAAGCTGATGAGCACTTTTTCAGGTACCATTCAGCCATTCGTAATTCCTCTGCTGAGAATTCCCTTTTTAGATCTGAGCCCCATTTTTTGATTGGGTTATTCTAGGTTTGGGGCTCTAGATTTTTGAGCTCTTTATATATCTTAGAGATCAGTCCTCTATCACTTGTAGGGTTGGTGAAAATCTTTTCTCATTCTGTAGGCTGTCGTTTTGTCCTATTGACAGTGTCCTTGGCTTTACAGAAGCTTCTTAGCTTCAGGAGATCCCACTTATTGATTGTTGGTTTTAGTGTCTGTGCCACTGGTGTTATATTTAGGAAGTGTTCGCCTGTGCCAATTCGTAGAAGTGTATTTCCCACTTTCTTTTCTATCAAGTTTAAAGTGGCTGGGTTTATGTTGAGGTCTTTGATCCACTTGGATTTGAGTTTTGTGCAGGTTGACAGGCTCGGATCTATTTGGATTTTTCTACACACTTCCATCCAGCTATGCCAACACCATTTGTTAAATATACTATCTTTTTTCCATTGAATGTTTTGGGCCTCTTTGTCAAAGATTAGGTGTTCATAGGTTTTTTTGGTTAATGTCTGGATCCTCAATTCTATTCCATCAATGCACAAGTCTGTTTTTATGCCAGTACCAGGCTGTTTTTATTAATGTAGCTCTATAGTATAACTTGAAGTCAGGGATGGTGATACCTCCTGAGGTTCTTTTGTTGAGTAAAATTGTTTTAGCAATCCTGGCTTTCCTGTTATTCCAAATGAAATTGAGTATTATTCTTTCAAGGTCCAAAAAATATTGTGTTGGGATTTTGATGGGCAGTGCATTGAATCTGTAGGTTGCCTTTGGTAGAATTGCCATTTTTACTATGTTGATACTACCAATCCAGGAACATGGGAGAGCTTTCCATTTTCTGATATCCTCTTCAATTTCTTTCTTCAGTGACTTAAAACTTTTGTCAAATAGGTCTGTTACTTCTTTGGCTATAGTTACTCCAAGGTATTTAATACTATTTGCAGCTATTTTGAAGGGTAATGTTTCCCTTATTTCTTTTTCAGCTCTTCTATCTTTAGTGTATAGAAGGGCTACTGATTTCTTTGACTTAATCTTGTATCCTTCTACATTACTGAAGGTGTTTATCAGCCGTAGCAGTTCCTTGGAAGAATTTTGTGCGTCACTTATGTATACAATCATATCACCTGCAAATAGAGATAGTTTCACTTCTCCTTTTCCAATTTGTACCCCCTTAATCTCTTTTCGTTCCCTTATTGCTTTAACTAAAACTTCGAGAACTATATTGAATAGATAAGAGGAGAGAGGACATCCTTGTCTAGTTCCTCATTTTAGTGGGATTGCTTTGAGTTTTTCTCCATTAAGTTTGATACTGGCTGTTGGCTTCTTGTAAATCGCCTTTATTATATTTAGGCATTCTCCCTGTATTCCTGATCTCGCCAGGGCTTTAATCATAAAGGAGTGTTGGATTTTGTCAAAGGCTTTTTCAGCATCTAAGGATATGATCATGTGGTTTTGTTCCTTCAGTTTGTATATATGATGGATAACATTTACAGTTTTTCGTATGTTAAACCAGCCCTGCATTTCTGGGATGAAGCCTACATGGTCATGGTGGATGATATCTTTTATACATTGTTGTATACGGTTTGCCAAAATTTTGTTGAGAATTTTCGCATCAATATTCATGAGGGAAATTGGTCTGTAATTCTCCTTCTTTGTTGTGTCTTTGAGTGGCTTGGGTATTAGGGTGATAGTGGCCTCATAAAAGGAATTTGGCAATATTCCTTCAGTTTCTACTGTGTGAAATAGTTTGAGGAGTAATGATAGTAATTCTTCTTTAAATGTCTGGTAGAATTTGGCACTGAAACCATCTGGACCAGGGCTTTTATTTTTGGGGAAGTTTTTAATGACAGCTTCAATTTCCTTAAGGGTTATAGGCCTGTTTAGGTAATTAATCTGATCTTCATTTAATTTTGATAGATGGTACCTGTCCAGAAAGCTGTTCATTTCTTCTAGGTTTTTCATTTTTGTGGAATACAGATTTTCAAAATATGATCTGATGATTCTCTGTATTTCCTGGGGGTCTGTTTTTATGTCCCCCTTTTCATTTCTGATTCTGTTGATTTGAACATTCTCTCTCTGTTTTTTGATTAGTTTGGCTAAGGGCTTATCTATCTTGTTAACTTTCTCAAAGAACCAACTCTTAGATTCATTGATTCTTTGTATTGTTCTTTTTGTTTCAATTGTATCGATTTCAGCTCTAAGTCTGATTATTTCCTGTTGTCTACTCCTTCTAGGTGAGTTTGCTTCTAATTGTTCTTAGGCTTTCAGCTTAGCTGTTAGGTCTCTAGTGTGGGATTTCACTAGGTTTTTCATATAGGCATCTAGCGCTATAAATTTTCCTCTTAAAACTGCTTTCATTGTGTCCCACAAGTTTGGATATGTTGTGGATTCATTTTCATTAAATTCTAGGAAGACTTTGATTTCTTTCTTAATTTCTTCCTTGACCCAGAGATGGTGCAGCTGAATGATGCTTAGTTTCCATGAGTTTGTAGGCTTTCTTTGGGTTTTGATGTTGTTGAACTCTAACTTTAGGCCCTGGTGGTCTGATATGTTACAAGGGATTATTTCCATTTTTTTGTATCTGTTGATATTTGCTTTATGACCAATTATGTGGTCAATTTTGGAGAAAGTTCCACGAGGAGCAGAGAAATATGTATATTCCTTTGGGTTTGGGTGGAAACTTCTGTAGATATCTATTAAATCCATTTGCATCATAACCTCTTTTAGACTCCTTATTTCTCTGTTGAGGGTCTGTCTGGTTGATCTATCCAGGGTTGAAAGTGGGGTATTGAAGTCTCCCACTATTAGGGTGTAAGAATTGATGTGGGATTCGAGCTTTAGCAGTGTTTCTTTTACATAAGTAGGTGCCCTTATATTAGGGACATAAATATTCAAGATTGAAATCTCTTCTTGACCAATTTTTTCTGTGATGAATAAGTAGTGACCACCTTGGTCCCTTTTAATTGCTTTTAGCTTAAAGTCTACTATGTTAGATATTAGGATTGCAACCTCTACTTGTTTCTTAGGACCATTTGACTGGAAAATCTTTTCCCAACCCTTTACTCTAAGCCTGTGTCTGTCCTTGGGGTTGAAGTGTGTTTTTTGCGGGCAACAGAAGGATGGCTTCTGCTGTTGTATCCATCTTGATAATGTGTGATATTTTATAGGAGAGTTGAGTCCATTGATATTAAGGGAAATTAGTGACCATTGATTCATATTTCCTGCCATTTTTGGTGGTAACTTGTTTGTATTTCCTTTCTCTCGAGTATTCTTCTGTGGAATTATTGATTGTTTGTGATTTCGTGGATGTATCTGTGTTCCTTAGGTTGATGTTTTCCCTCTAATACTCTCTGTAGCGCTGGATTGGTAGATACATATTGTTTCAGTCTAACTTTGTCATGAAATATCTTGTTTACTCCATCTATGGTGATTGATAATTTTGCAGGGTATAGTATTCTAGTTTGGCAGCCATGCTCTTTTAGAGTCTGTATAACTTTGGACCAAGCCCTTCTAGCTTTCATCGTTTCCATTGAAGAGTCAGGCATTATTCTGATGGGTCTGTCTTTATATGCAAATTGGCCCTTTTCTTTTGCAGCTCTTAAAATTTTTTTGTTTGTTCTGTATGTTTTGTGGCTTGATTATAATGTGGCGTGCTGACTCTTTTGGGGGGTCATATCTATTTGGTGTTCTGTAAGCTTCTTGTATCTTTATAGGCATTTCCTTCTTCAGGTTAGGAAAGTTTTCTTCTATGATTTTATTGAAAACATTATCTGTGCCTTTGAGCTGGTATTCTTCTCCTTCTTCTATTCCTATTATTTTTAAATTAGGTCTTTTCATGGTATCCCAGATTTCTTGAACATTTTGAGTTATGGCTTTTTTAGTTTTACTGTTTTCTTTGACTAATATATCTATTTGAGCTACTGAGTCTTCCACTTCAGAGATTCTATCTTCCATCTCTTGAACTCTGTTTGTCATGCTTGTATCTGTGGTTCCAGCTTTTTTCTTCAGATATTCTATTTCCACCTTTGCCTCATTTTGTGCCTTTTTTATTGCTTCTATTTCAACTTTTGTTCCTGGCATGTTTCTTTCATAGATTTGTTCATCTCTTCCATTTTTTTGTTTGTATTTTTTTCCATTTCTTTAAGGCTATCTTTCATATCTTCTTTGAGAGTTCGATGATCATCAAAAAGGAATTTTTGGTGTTGCTTCCTTCTGTTTCCTCTTCATTGCTCAGTTCAGGTCTTGTATTTGTAGGATCGCCACTTTCTTCTGGAGTTACCTTGTTGTTCTTTATATTATTATGTAAGTTTTTGCACTGGTGTTTGCCCATGGCTTTAGTGGTTCACGATTAGGTGGCTCCTGGTCAGTTGTGCCCCTCAGGCTTGTGTGTCTCTTGTGACCTCTGAGGAAAAGGTCTGCTCAATCACTACTTCTGCACTGTGCAGGGGACTGAATTTCAAGTCTTCAATCTTTCTCTGTTTGACCAATTGGAGGCGGGATGGAGGCCATGCAAACTCCCTCAGCAGCAGCTAGGGGGACTGTGACAGGCAGAGTTTATCTCTGCCTGCTCCAGAGTGCACTGGGACACGCTCTGCAGACAGCACCTTGTCCCGGAACCGGAACCGGAACCGGAATCGGAACCGGAACCGGATCTGATGGGAGCTCAAGTCTCCTCTCCCTGGCAGGGATACAGGAGTTGGGACCTGCTGAACCCTCCTCACCTCTGGGCGGGGTCTGAGTCTGTCCTTCAGAGTCCCTAGTCCTTATCTGTTCACTCAGTTGGGGGTGGGTAGCCACGCTAATTCCCTCAGCAGCAGCTGGGAGGACCATGACAGGCAGAGTTTTTAATCTCTGTCTGCTACAGAGTGCGCTGGGACACGCTCTGCCGTAAATGATTTCTTAATAGAATATTTACAATGATGAAGTGAACATATTTGAATGGTAAAGTCAGTTAGAAATTTCTAAACCGTGTTTATTTTCTTAACAGAAATGATAATGTTAGATTATAAAGCAAATAGTGTGGTTATTATTCCATAAAGTCTTAGTTTTAATGTGTTATGTTAGTTGTAATTTGAAAAATATTTTTAACACATTTCTCAGTCAACACATTTTGAAATATGCGATTTTAACAGCAAAATAGACACCCAAAACCCTTTGGCCTCAATTTCTCATCTCAAAAATTATATTAAGAGTATTTGCATACATACTAAATGGAGAAATACACAAAATAATCTCATTAAAATCAAGAACTACACAAGGCTGTCCTCTCTCACCTTTTCTATTCAACATAATTCTCAAAGTTTTAGCTAAAGCTAAATAAGAGAACAAAAGGCAATTAAAGGGATACAAATTGGAAAGGAAGAAGTGAAACTATCTGTATTTGCAGATGATATGATTGTATACATAAGTGACCCACAAAATTCTACCAGGGAACTTCTATGGCTGATAAAAACCTTCTGCAATGTAGCAGGATACAAGATTAACTCAAAGAAATCAGTTACACTCCTATACACTAAAGATAAAAGGACTGAAAAAGAAATAAGGGAAACATCACACTTTATAATAGCTGCAAATAGTATTAAATATCTTGGAGTAACTATAACCAAAGAAGTAAAAGATCTATTTGACAAAAAATTTAAATCATTGAAGAAAGAAATTGAAGAGGATATGAGAAAATAGAAAGCTCTCCCATGTTCCTGGATAGGTAGGATCAACATAGTAAAAATGGCACTTCTACCAAAAACAATCTACAGATTCAATGCACTTCCCATCAAAATCTCAACACAATTTTTATGGTCCTTCAAAGAACAATACGCAACTTCATTTGGAATAACACAAAAGCTGGGATTGCCAAAAAAATTTTGCTCAACAATGAACCTCAGGAGGCATCACCATCCCTGATTTCAAGTTACACTACAGAGCTACAGTAATAAAAACAGGCTGGTACTAGCATAAAAACAGACTTGTGGACCAATGGAATCAAATTGAAGATTCTGACAGTAACCATAAAAACCTATGAAAAGCCAAACATGCCCAAGCGGCAAACCACAACCACTGAATAGCTTGGGATCAGAAACACCCTGGACTGACCCTTCAAACCCCAGTCCATCTATAGGAACACCTGACTCACTCTTGAGGGAGGGGGGACAAAACTGGATTTGGCCGGGAGTGAAGACTGATCCAAGCATTGCTGGGCCAGTGTGACCATAGGACTGTCTGCTCCCTGCCAAGGGAGGGGATGGGGAGTTGCAGAGAAGAAAAATGATCAGATGGGGTGGGAGGGGGAAGAGACCTTCAATAAGGATATACAGGGATGGAAAAAAATTCAGAGGGAAAGCTGAACACAAAGATAATATATGTGTAGTAATCTTATTTGCATTTCCACCCTTGATAAGCCATGCTTATGATTATTATCCTCTGTATAGTTATTGTTAACTCTTCGGCATTTTTTTTTAATTCTTTTTACTTTTTTTTTGATAAATACAAAATAAAGAAAAAAAATAAAAAAAAAAACCTATGAACACCTGATCTTCTACAAAGAGGCCCAAAATATTCAATGGATAAAAGATAGTATCTTTAACAAATGGTGTTGGCATAGCTGGATGGTAGTGTGTAGAAAAATAGATCCAAGCCTATCACCCTGCACAAAATTCAAATCCAAGTGGATCAAAGACCTCAACATAAACCCAGCCACTTTGAACTTGATAGAATAGACAGTGAGAAATATCCTCCAATGCATTGGCACAGGCAACCACCAGTGGCACAGACACTAAGAAGAACAATCAATAAGTGAGACCTCCTGAAACTGAGAAGCTTCTGTAAAGCCAAGGACATAGTCAATAGGACAAAATGACAGCCTACAGAATAGGAAAAGATTTTTACCAATCCTACAAGTAACAGAGCACTGATCTCTAAAATATATAGAGAACTCAAGGAACTAGAGTCCAAAACCTTGAATAACCCAATCAAAAAATGACGTTCAGAACTAGAAAAGGAATTCTCAGCAGAACAATTACAAATGACTTAAAGGCACTTGAAAAAGCGCTCAACATCTTTAGCCATCAGTGAAATGCAAATCAAAAAAACTTAGAGATACCACGTTATACCTGTCAGGTTGGCTAAGTTAAAAGACACAAATGACAGCCTATGCTGGAGAGGATGTGGAGCAAGGGGGACACTCCTCCATTATTGGTGTGAGTGTAAGTTCGTTCAGCCACTCTGTAATGCAGTATGGCACTTTTTCAGACAACTAAGAATCAGTCTCCCCAAGGATCCAACAATACCACTTCTGGGTGTATGCCCTAAAGATGCACATTCACACTCCAAAGGCATCAGCTCAACTATGTTCATAGCAGCATTATTTGTAATAGCAGGAACCTGGAAACAACCTAGATGCCCCTCAACTGAAGAATGGATTAACAAACTGTGGTACATCTACACAATGGAGTACTACTCAGCAGTAAGAAAAAATGATATCCTAAAATTTGCAGGCAAATGGATGGATTTGGAGAATATCCTCCTGAGTGAGGTATCACAAACACAGAAAAATAAGCAGGGGATGTTCTCACGCATTAGTGGACTTTAAACAAAAGGCAAAGCATATCTAAGCTGTAAACCACAACCACTGAACAGCTTGGGATCTGAAACACCTTGGACAGGATCCTTGGAGCCCATTCCCTCCAGAGGAACATCTGACCCAGTCTTGATGTTGGGGTGAGGAAATCGGATCTGCCTGGAGTGGGTGCTGAACTAAGCCACCTTGGGACCTTGTGACTCCTGCCCTTGCTGGGGAGGATATAAGGAGATGGGGAGAAGAGAGAGTGACTGGGAGGGGTGGGAGGGGTAAGGGAGTTTAAACAAGGTGGTACATGGTTTAAAAAATGAGACTTTATTCATAATAAAAAAGGAAAAAATAAATACATATCTACAAAAAATTAATATGCATGATCATGCACAAATACATAAAAAGGAGTATCTACAAACAAAAGTTGATGAGAAGTGTAGATGAGGGAAATAAATTAAAATCCTTTGTATAATATTTGGCACATGTAAATGATTAGAAGTTGTAATTTTAGAAAAAAACCCTTGGTCTGTTTGATAAAAGTTCTTGCTGCACAAGTGAGGAACTGAGTTTAGATCCTCTCTATCTAATATAAAAGTTGTAGTGCCATAAAATTGCAATCCCAGCACTCGGAAGGCAGAGGTAAGAAAGAGGATCTTTAGATTTTGCTGTCCAGCCAGTCTAGTCAAATCTAGGACTTCCAGGTTCAGTGAGAATCCCTACCTCAGACATTAAGGTGATGAGAAATTGAAAACATTCTCAAAATTGACTTCTCACCGAGAGAGAGAGAGAGAGAGAGAGAGAGAGAGAGAGAGAGAGAGAGAGAGAGAGATATGCAGAGCGACACAGAGACAGAGGCAAAGAAAAACAAAAACTACCTTCCAGGATGATGAAAACCTTTGACAGAACTAACCCAGATCTTTTGATCCACATGAAAGAAATAGCAAACACAGCCTAGATTGTGCCAAGTGACTCTGAAGAAAAGTAGGAAGGTTACTGTGACTGGAGTCTAGTGAGCACTCGTTTGAAGTTATAGAGTTAAGAGAGACATGATAATAACAGAGTCTTAGAAATTATTATGCGGATTAGGGTTGTTGTGTTCATAGTGAGAACTGACTCAACTGATATATTTTGAGTCAAAGAAAGACATATGACAGGATTTAACACGTATCATTACACTCATTAGCAGTTGTGTAGAGAAATGGCGACAGGGAGAGAGGAAATGAGCAGGAAGGAGTATATAGAACTATGTAGTATTCACAGTGAAAGATCATGGTAGTTTAGATCAGAGTATGTAGCAGGAAAGATGTCTTTTTTTTTCCTTCTTTATTTTGTATTTATCAAAAAAACAGTAAAATGAATTTAAAATGAGGAAAAGTTAACAATAACTATAAAGAGGATAAGAATCATAAACATGGCTTATCAAGGGTGGTAATGCAAATAAGATTGCTACACATATATTTACTTTGTGTTCAGCTTTCCCTCTAATTTTTTTTCCATCCCTGTATATCCTTATTCAAAGTCCCTTCCCCCTCCCACCACATCTGGTCATTTTTCTTCTCTGCAACTCCCCATCCCCTCCCTGGGCAGGGAGCAGACAGTCCTATGGTCCCACTGACCCAATAATGCTTAGATCAGTCTCTACTTCTGGCCAAATCCAGTTTTGTTCCCCCTCCCTCAAGAGTGAGTCAGGTGTTCCTATAGATGGACTGGGGTTTGAAGGGTCAGTCCAGGGTGTTTCTGATCCCAAGCTGTTCAGTGGTTGTGGTTTGCTGCTTGGGCATGTTTGGCTTTTTTTCTTGTTTGTTTGTTTAGAGACCACTAATGAGTGAGTACATCCCCTGCTTATCTCTCTGAGATTGTGATACTTTGCTCAGGAGGATATTCTCCAATCCATCCATTTGCCTGTGAATAGGAAATATGTCTTAATTAGAGTCTTTATTGCTGTGATGAAACACCATGACCTAAAGCAATTTGGTGAGGAAAGGCTTTATTTTACTTTACAGTTTGTGGTAATAGTTTATTACTGAAGGAAATCATGGCAGGAACTCAAAGAGATCAGGAAAATGGAAGCCTGAAGTGAAACACAAGCCATGGAGGAACACTGCCTACTAGTTTGTTCCTCATGACTGTTCAACCTGCCTTCAACACACACAATGCAGGACCACACGTGCAGTGTTGACACCACCCTGGTGGGCTGGGCCTTCCCATGTGAATCATTAATCAAGAAAATGTTCACAGGTTTGCCTCCAGGTCCATCTGGTCAGGGCATTTTCTCGATTGTGGTTCTTCTCAAATGACTCGCCTGTGTCAAGTGGACAAAAAATTAACCATGACAGAAGGTGAACAGAAATAACTGACTCTAAATTTATTCTTTAGGTAGAACCAACAGGACTTCCTGAGGTAACATATGTGGAGAGCGACAGAAATTAATCACTAGTATTTTGGACTGAGTATATGGAAGTAAGTATCCAGAAGTCACCTTTAGTTGGAGTAATAACAGTGAAGGAGTAACTGGTACAGATTTTAACATCAAGAGTTTGGATCAGAAAATAATAAATTTGAGGTGTGTGCTGGTTAGATTTTATAAACTTAACACAAACAAAAGATACCTAGGAAAAGGGAACTTTGAGAAATTGTCTCTGTCAGATTGGGCTGTGTGGATGCCTGTGGGTTATTTTCTTAATTGCTCATTAATGTGGCAGAGATCAGCACATTGCAGGTAGAGGCATCCTTGAGCAGGTAGATGATACTGGATTGTATATGGACACTAATAGTATGTATATATGGAGTCTATGAACACTAGGTGAGCAAGCCAGAAGTAGAAAGCCAGGAAGCAGCATTTCTCCATAGTCAATCTCTGTTTCAATTCTTATCTCCAGGTTCTTGCCTTAAGCAATTGCCTCTCAATTTTTCCCTCAATGATGTAAGATAGTGCTGTGGGACTATGCTTTTGTACACTGTAAATATCTGTCACTGAAAAAAATATTAGTTTAATAAAATGATGATTGGCAGGAAGTATAGGTGGGGTGACCAGACAAGGAGAATTCTGGAAAGAAAAAGAGCAAAGAGATTTGATCCAGACACAGAGGAAGGAAGATGAGAATGCTGCACTGAGAAAAAGGTACCAAACCATGTGGCTAAACATGGGTAAGAATCATGGATTAGTTTAAGAGTAAGAGTTAGTAATTAGCCTGAGGCATAGGCTGAACAGTTTATAATTAATATAAGCCTATTTGTGATTATTTGGGACTAAATGGCCATGAGACTGGTCAGGCAGGACACAGAAACTTCAGACAAGATAAAATAATTTTTCTCTTCTTAGTTGCTTTTGGATAGTAGTTTATCATAGGAACAGGAAGCTGACTAGAACAAGATACATACTAGGTATCCAAGTGAAAAAGTTACATTACAAGACAGATGTGTTAGACTAGAGATATGATTTGGGGGAAGTCATTAAGATATAAATGTTCTCTGAAGAAATCAGATTAGATGTGATCCAAGAAGGAAGCACAGATGGAGACTGGAAAGTCAGTGACTATGCCCTAGAGCAATAGTTCTCAATCTGTAAGTCTGGACACTTTTCACAGGGGTCACCTAAGACCACTGGATACCCAGGTATTTACATGAAAATTTATAACAGTAACAAAATTGCAGTTATGAAGTAGCAATTAAAGTGATTTTATGGTTGAGGTTCACCATCAACATGGAAGGTTGACAACCACTATTCTAGAGAATTTCAGCATTTAGAGGTTGGAGAGGTGAGAAGTACATAGAAAATAGCAGTTAGTGAAAAGAAGAAATCAGTGAATTAGAGAGAAACTAACGGAGTATCCTGCAAGGCAATTAAGAGTTTTAATGAAGTAGTCACTTTTGTCAAGTACCACCAAAAGGAGTTCTTTTCAAAGCTGAAGTAGTACCTTCAGTGGCTTTAAAATTCTTAAAGCAAATAACTTGTCCCCAAAGAAGGCTTCAAAAGGAAAGTTAAGTACATAAGTTGATATCTTTCCTAAATGGAATTTTATCTTTTTAGTTTTTGAGACAAAGTCTCATGATGCTGACCTGACTGGCTTGGAACTTACTTTGTAGACCCAACTGGCATCATAACAATTATATTGCTTCGGTGCCCCAAGTACCGAGATGTTCGCAGGTACCACCCTACCTGTCTTTCCAGATGAATCCAAAATAGAAAAGAAATATATACTGTTTCCTGAAAAGTAAAATTTGTTTTTAATTAATTAATTTGAAATTTTATTTTATTTTGGAGATAGGGTCTCACTATGAAGACCTGGGTGGCCTAGAATTCATCATGCAGAAAAGGCTGGTTCAGAACTCATAAAAATTTATCTGTTTCTGCCTCCCAAGTGCTGGGACTAAGGCATGTGCCACTTTGACTGGCTTCCTGAAAAGTAAAATTTGAAGTAAATTTCTAGGAAATTTTAAAGAAGGTAATCTTTTATTTGGCAATTATAAAAAATAAAATATTAGAGCTTTAAGACTTCAAAGACATTAACTCATTAAATTCCCTTTAGTTAGAGGCAATAAATTTGAATTACATAAAGGCAAAAATATTTGCAAATGGTCACAGAGCAAATCTTGGGTTACAAACCTGATCTTTCAATACAGTGTCCCTTTATATTATACCAGAAATTTGAAATTAGAGACCTAGAATTGCATTCTGTTTCATATAATTAAAAAGAGATAAATTTAATTCAGTATTTTAAAAGCATGATATTATAAAAGCAAATCTGGATTTATTCCATGGAAAGCATTAGGACTGGCCAGAATGCTGGAGCTGAAGCCAGGCAGTAGTGCCTCCTTTTAGATGAAACATGTGCTCTCTGATGTGACATGTTCCCTCCTATTCTCAAATGCATTCAACCTGTCTCTTGTGTAACTTAGCAACCAAGTCCCAATGCAAACTGATTTTGACCTCTCTCCTTATTTACAACTTTCTGCATTCTCCCAAATAAGGAATGCTAACTCCCTTGTCAAAGATTCCAGGGAGAATCATGGACTGTGGAAGCAGAACCAGGCACTGTAGTAAACAATTAGTTGCTGGCTCTTGACAACTGTGACAGAGACTACTAATTGTTTGTTTAAAAAATCCATTTTTAGGACTGGAAAGATGATGCTGTGGCTAAGAGCCCTTATTGTTCTCCCAGAGGATGTGAATTTTGTTTACAGAACACATTTTACATGGCTCACTATGGCCTGCATTTCAGTTCAGGACATCGAACTTCTCTGCACCCCAAGACCACTTGTATGCACACACCACACACAGACTCACACACATATGTAATTAAAATAATAACAATAAGTTCTTAAAGTAAGTTAAAAAAATCCATCTTTCTTTTTTTTTTCTTGACAACATCCATGTGTCCAATCAATCCTTAATACTATTACTGGTAAGTGAGAAATCAGTGGAAGCTTCTATGTTACCTTCCAGGGAAGATGCTAAAAATGGCAATAATCAGTTGGCATGTGCAATTTTTGTCCTTTGAAAGTTGTTCAAAATTGAATGTGGAAACTGGAGCTCTAAAAGCCATATTGTGTCCTAGAAGATTGCTATGGTTAGAATGTAGTCTGAACATGCCCAACAAGTCCTATGTGTTTAAATTTGGTGCCTCTTTGGGAATTACTATAAAGGTAGGATTCTGGTTATGGGTTTTTTGAAGTTTACAGTTAAATTGAAATCCTTAGTGTGCAGCTTTCAAGATTAAATACTGGCTGCATTATAAGAGTGAGATCAGACAAAACAAAGGCATATGTACACTTCCTGTCTTTGTAAGACAATACAAAGCAGATCTTTTCAAAGTTGCTTTTTCCAGATATATTGTTGTAACAATGAGAAATGAAACTAATACAAAATAAATGGATACAAGTGGACTGATTGCAGTTATGAATCTGACTAGATGTAATTGCTTCGGGAGAAAAATGTGGATGAATATGGAACTTCAGTCTGGAAAAGCTCTAGAACTCATTAGACATTTCTAATGGAAGTTCAGGACATGCCAGCTTTATCTGATAATTTTACATGATACAGGCATATCAAATTGTTAGGGGGCTAAAGAAAGATAAGCATTAGCAGGTATGGAGGTTATTGAGGACAGACTCATCCATCAGCATCAGCTATGGAACCCATCGCCTATTTCTCAGCAACACACAAGAAAGGGAAGTGTCATGGGTACCCTTCCTTAACATCCAAAGCACTATATAAAATAAAATTGGGTAGAGGTATCACAATCTGACTCAGGGCCAATGAGACAAAGCTATATTCCATGACCAAAATAATAGAATACCAATTCAAAATTTCTTCTATGTAGAGACATGATAATTCAATATTTTTTTAAAAACCATAGAAAAAAATTTCTCCAAGCAAAAGAAAGACATGCTTATAAAGGTACAAGAAGCTTACAGAATGCCTTATATTTTAGACCAGAAAAGAAAGTTGAAGTATCAGATAATAATCAAAACACTGAATACAACACAACAAAAAAAGAATATTAAGCAGCAAGTAAAAAAGGCAAAGTAACATATAAAGGCAGACCTATCAGCATCACACCACACTTCTCCAAGGAGAATCTAAAATCCACAAGGTCCTGGGATATCTTGAGGACTCTAACAAGAAAATGGATGCAAGTCCAGACTAATATACCCAGCAAAACATTAAATCACTATAAATAGAATAAACAAGATTTTTTAACTTTTTATTATGAATAAAGTTATATTTTTATCCATGTACCCCTTTGTTCAAATTCCCTTCCCTCTCCTGCCCTTCCCAGTCATTCTCTCTTCTCCCCATCTCCTTATCTCCCCCCAGTAAGGGCAGGAGGTCCCAAGGTCCCAAGGTGGCATAGTTCAGCATCCACTGCAGGCAGATCTGCTTTCCTCACCCCAACCTCAAGACTGGGTCAGGTGTTCCTCTGCAGGGAATGGGCTCCAAGGGATTTCAGATCCTAAGCAGTTCAGTGTTTGTGGTTTGTAGCTTGGACATGCTTTGCTTTTATTGTTTAAAGTTCACAAATCAGTGAGTACATCCCCTGCTTCTCTTTTCTGGGTTTGTGATAACTCGCTCAGGAGAATATTCTCCAAATCTATCCATTTGCCTGCAAATTTTAGAGTATCATTTTTTTTCTTACTGCTGAGTAGTACTCCGTTGTGTAGATGTACCACAGTTTGTTAATCCATTCTTCAGTTGAGGGGCATCTAGGTTGTTTCCAGGTTCTTGCTATTACGCTGCTGTGAACATTGTTGAGCTAATGCTTTTGGGGTGCCAATGTGCATCTTTAGGGTATATGCTCAGTAGTGATATTGCTGGGTCCTTGGGGAGACTGATTTCCATTTGTCTTGGAAACGGCCATACTGCATTCCAGAGTGGCTGAATAAGCTTACACTCCCACCAACAATGGAGGAGTGTTCCCCTTGCTCCGCATCCTCTCCAACATAGGCTGTCATCTGTGTTTTCAAACGTAGCCATTCTGACAGGTGAAAGGTGATTTCTCAAAGTTCAGACTTTATTCATAATAAAAAAATAAAAATTAAGGTACAATAAAAAAGACAAAAGAAAATAAATAAAATAAAGTGAAAAAATAGTGAATTCAGGTCTTCCGGAAGAACACTAGGACAATAAGTACTAGCAATTGAGCTATCACTCCACTTTGCATATGGACCGCAGTTCAGAAATTATACATCTTCATACAGTGTAACCTTAAAATATCTTTTGTATTTATTTTAAGTTTGCCTAACTAAAAGCAGTTTAAAGGAAAAAGGAGAAAAAAAAAGTAGTGGACAAAAAGCAGTTCTCAGAAATTCTTTCTGAGCATTTAGCAAAAAACATTCTAAACTATTTTTTTTGTTGTTGTTGTTATTTTTCTAGTAAATCCTGTGACAAGGTCTTCTGGGCCTCAGTTTTCATAATCAACATTTGAAAAGTCATGAACCAAATCATTTCCAAGAAGCTCAAAATTAACATTTCAATTAGCTAGCATTTTTAGATAGGTTTGCCTGAAGTAAAGTCCTGGAAATTCAGTTCCTTCATTTCAAATTCAAGTTCTCTAAATTCTTTTGTTTTAGGTGACTTCATTTTCAAGGGGAGAAAAAAACAGACACAGAAGCAGTGGCTGTTTATACAGTCCAAATATCATCCTTGAAAACATTCCCATTCATATATATGCATATATATGAATATATATAATGATATGCCAATTCATAACTTTCAGTGTTGTAAGAGTTTTTCTGGTGCAAGGGCATCTTGGCATTTGGGGGCCAAAGAATACTACAAAGTCACACAGTGCAACAAACTTCACACAAGAGATTTATTGAAGAGAAGAACAAAATGGTGTCTGCCTATGAAAGCGAAGAGAGACAGTAGAGACCTGCAAGGAAGGAAAGCCTTTTATAGTTTTTGGAGAGCATGCACAGCGAGCTTAGTGGGAAAGTATCAGATAATAGAAACATTGTTTGGCCTTTAAGGCTCAATCATGGGCAGAGATTTCCAAATCGCAAATGAGCCTGGGGTCAAGTTAGGGTCAGAATGTTCTTTCCTCATCCCTGGTCTTAGGGTCAAGTCAGGGTCATGGTGTTTGTCCCTTGTCCCTGATCTTAAGGTTATATAAAGGTCAGAGTGTTTTTTCCCTAGCCATTTTACCCTATAAATGTAAAATGAGTTCTTAAAGTAGAAATGGAAAACAAAAATGAAATGGCCAGAGTTTTCTTGCTCGGTTATTTTCAGGAGTTCCAGGGACAGAACAGTTTTGTCCTGTTGCTTTCTTACAAACCATTGGATGTTTGCAAAAGATTAGTCACCTAGTTCTCTATAGGGGCCAGTGGAGATGTTTACAATGTTCAGAAGAGGACAAAAGTGTTGTAGAAGAAGTGTTGTTTATTCTGTGGGGCTGATATTTAGGACAAGAAATACTATCCCCCTAGTTTTTCTTTGAGGAAAAGCTATTGTCCTGAGTCTGTCTGGGCTTCGTTCCTGGCTCTGCAGCTTCCACATTGAGTTGTGGGATCTACTATCCCCAGACTCCCTCAAAACATACACATATACACCAATGGGTGAAGCACAAATTCTAGTTGTTATTAAATGAAAACTCAGAGCCAGATATTGGGAAAAAGCTGGAATATCAGAGAGAGGAAACAGACCACAGTCAAATCTCACCTAGCCAACTTCCCAAGATAAAAGCTATTTTACAGCTTCCTCAGCCTGGCTCCTAGTCAGTTCTACAAAATAAACCTCTGTCTTCCTATGCCTGCCTTAAAAATCTACTTCATCCACTTGTTTCACTTCCAGGTTCATCTCTGCATTATATTTTTCAGTTAAGATTAAAGATGTGAGCTACTAGTATTTGGTAATTAGGCTTTGAGTTCACAGAAACACAGAAAGATCTCTGTCTCTGGAGTTATGGGATTAAAGGCATAGGTCACCACTCCCAGTCTTTCCTGTGCTGAGATTAAAGGCCACTTTCTGACCCTCCTGCCTTGACTGTGGGTGGATCTGTTCTTTGATACTCCAGACTGGTTTTATTAAATATAAAATATATCACCACATATGGACCGCATTGTTCCCTGCCTTGAGTCTGCAGCTATCTCTGACCTTGCTAGTTGTGGACCTCCGTACATGCCTGTCTGTATTACCGTGTATCAGATTCTTTCTCCACTTTGCATCCTCAGCTTCTTGTGTAGCCTCTGAGAGATATGGAACTGTTTTTAAACCCCTGAGGACTTTATCCATAGTTTCTAGTCCCTTTCCTGGATTAGCAGCTTTCCTTGAAGTTCTGTGAGAGCTAAGTACTCCCTGCTGCTGTGGCCCTTATCCGGTATTAGATCCAGTCTTGTTACAATTTCTATAAATAGCAGTGCTGCCATTAACCTCGTTGATTTGGCAAAAGCCTAGCAGTAATCCTTGACTTCTCATCTGCCTATACATCCATTCAATAAAGCTTTTGGCTTTACCTCTTGTCGCGCGCAACCTCTCCAGCAAGGAAGACGCAACACCGGATCCTTCTCTTTGCAGTTTATTCGGATTCTTTACAATCTGGTTTCTACTGACTAACTGACTCACTCCTTACTAACTACTCCCAACTACTCTAAACTCCTCTAAACTTCTTCTCTACTACTGCCAACTACTCTACTTCTCTACTCTACTCTACTAACTGGGGGGAAGCCTGCTCTTAGCTAAATACCCTCAGGGCATCCAATCCAAGATAGCCACGTGGGCATCACCAATAGGCTCAGATACGCGGAAGCAAGCCAGATCCTTTGGCCTAGCCAAATATGGAGTTGTTTACCAGGGAGAGTGCTCAAGGCCAGCGCCATCTTATGGTGTGGCTGTACGCAGCTCTCTACA